>VDFB02354993.1:0-40991 GCA_007258455.2 Sequoia sempervirens
AGAGTGTGATGGTGCTTCACATTCATCATGTTGAATTGGATTTATAGTTCCTTAGTTGTTTGGTCATCATCTCTCTTCCTATGTATTTGTGTGGCCTTATAAGTTTGGGGATGATGCAAAGAATCAAAGTGATATGTACTTACCCTTTTTATATTGACCCAAAAATATATAGCCTCCCTTAATTATTTTATGCTTTGGTCATTTTCTTGCACGATATTTGTTGTTTTGGTTCTTTTTTATTACCTCTTATTTCTTTTTACCTTGTTGTCTGTTCCATAAATTTTGTTATATTTTATTTTTACTTGGTCCTATTGTGACCATGATTATTATATTTTCCTCATTATCTTGATAAAACACTAAAAAACAAGAAAACTCTTTATATGTAATTTTCTTTATATGCTTACATCTCTTACATTACCCATTATTTATACATGAGTGAAAACTTGAATGTAACATCTTAAGCCAAACTTCCTAGATAAAAAATTCTCAACATTCTTATTATATCTTGACCTTATGCTTTAAATTGATAATTTATTCATATGTATTATTTTATGCCATCGTACATCTATCTTAACATATTTTATTAATCACATGGACACTTGCTTTTTATATGCTATATTTTAAGTTTTATCTTCTACATAAAAACTATAATGCACAACACTTGCCCTCACAAAGGGGATAATGCTAGGGGAAATAATTCTTGTGTCTCCCCACTATTATAAGCCTACATCATCACAAGCTCTTCCCCATAACATTTAGGACAAAACACTATTTATTTGACATTCTCACATTCATACAATCTTCACTCACCTCAAATTGATTACATGATATCATGTATAATCAATTTGAGGGGGGCATATATCCTCTTAACATTACAAAAGGATTGTCCGATGGTTAAAGTTACTCTTCATGAAACAATCTTAGTTAAGTGGCTCTTTGTTGAGTCCTAAATCATCTTAGTTAAAGTGGTCCTACATAGATCACACACCAATCAAGTTTATCAGGAGGCCAATTTAGTTAAAACAACCTTGAGATTGTCACATGTTGTAGAGGAGGGGGATCGACTACTCTGAGACTCTAAGTCATGAGAGAGTCCTAAGCAATAGGCTACCTTGATCTACCTCAAGCTTGCTAAATGATTTGGAAAGGTTAAGCAGTTAAGTTCAAAAAGGAAGAGCAATTAGGTTGCTACCGTCCTTCTGCTAACCCAATTTTTTTGAAGAGTCAAATGAGCTTATTTCTAGAGTTCAATCTGTGGCACAAACAACTCACTGCCCTAGGATGGCAGCGTAAAACGTAGACTCCAGTGCAGACGTCTCAATGGGGTACTGGTGTTCGTACAAATAGAGGACTTATGAGAGATTAAAACATTAAAAATGCAACTAACAATCTGACTAGTAGATTTTTTATGCAATGATAGAATATAAAGAAAGTGCAAAAAAAAATACAACAAGAATAATACTTTAATTATCTATGCTCGAATTGACAAAGGAAGTGAGAAAAGTAGACCTTTCTATCCAAGAGTTGAATCTTCAAAGAGCTCCACATGAGAGTACCTACACACACAAGACCAAGGAAAATGTTGGGGCTGTTTTTAGAGGACTGCCTCAGTTAGTCCTCATCTTTGGTGTTTCCACCTCCACAGATAGCCATATAGCAACAATGTAGAAAGATGATAAAGAAAGTGTATTGTGTCATAACTCAATTTTTATTTCATTTTAAACTATAATATGATAAATTGAATTATCAAGGAAATTCAATATGTTGAATGAAAAAATTGATATTCTTTGAAAAGATTGAAAGAAGTCAACCATCGTTGACTATGTGATCTTTTGAATTAAATCTTATATTTTATCAAGATTGAATATTATTGATGAACTATGTGAATTGCATGATAACAGGATGAAGGATGAGAACACAGTTGAAGTAGGATCGTTTAACTGGATCAAATGGTAAGCTTGATGGAATTTGGGTGCACACACCACAAATGGCATGATGTTTGCATTTGAAAATTTGCATATAGAAGAACTTACTTGATTTGAATTGATCCAATGATTAAAAACAAAAAGGCTTGTGGAAAGTTAAATATATGATTTCATGTTCAAATTGTTTATCTTGATCTTGTGTGTGTTCGAACTTGAAAGAAAATGATAGTATGATTAAAACACATATGCATGTATTCAAAAGATATGATTAAACATATAAGAATTTCATTTAGATGCTATCATATGAATAAAATAAAAGTATAATCTTATTAAAATAGTGATATATGTACTAATACAAATATATATATATACACATACAAGTATATATGTAAATACAGACACATATATATGAATGTACAAATGTGTGTAAATGTATATATATAAATATATAAATATATATATATATATACACACACATATATATTTATATAATTATATTCCATATAAGAAATCAAAATGTGGATCGATTTTATTAAAATTGTACACTGTTGATTTGAATAAAATCGAATATGGATGTAATGGGTGAAGTGGCCTATATTTATATTATGGCCAAGTAATTAAATTTAGATAAGTGGGGCAGAAAATTAATGCCCCATAATGAAAGAATCTACCCCATATTCATGCAAACAAGAAGAAGGAGAATTCATTTCATTTTTTAAAGATATCACTGGCAAAAATAACAAACAGTGGCAACAGGAATCTATGGAAAAAGCAAGCAAGAGGTTTGCCTACGTTGGGAAAAAGAAAAAAATCTGAGAGAAAAGCTCGAACTTGAGGTAAAAATGAATTATTGTTTGATATTATGTTTATTTTCACTGTTGTTTCTATTCAAAAATATTGCAACTCATTCTCAAAATGCCAATTTTGTTAAAATCGATATTAGTAGTACATGTTTGTAATGTTATTGTTCTAGCACCAGTCATATCGAGTAAGATCGACCATGTTTTCTTGACTTGAATCCCAAGGCCTATTGGCTACCCCTTTTGCATGTTATATTTTTTGCCCTTTTCGCCCTATCGACTTGCTAGCCAAGTAAGGCCGAGGCAAGGATGCCATATTATTATTGGCTACAGTTGTAGCTCCATGCATGTGAGTTTATTTCCATTCTATGGCTATCAGATTATATCTGTTTAGCAGTGTTGTGTTATTTGAAAATGATGTGGAAAAATTGCTTGTCATTCCCTTAGGGAATAGTAGTATTATCTTTGTATCTCTTCTTTTACTATTTGATTTTCATATCAGCTAGGCCAAATATTGGATGTTGCACCCATAGGGTGTTAGGAATAAATTTAAAAAACTTAAGCAATAGAAACTCATTGTTGTAGAATAAATGAGTAGCATCGTTCATTTTGAATGATGGAGGAACGAAGATAACGTTCCATTTTTCCATTATATGAATCGATCTCTAAGATCGACATGCTGCATATTAATGATCAAAATCCTATATATATGTGTGTGTGTGTATATATATTTACATGTCATTAAAAGACATTCTTTGAATTCAATCATTGATATTGTTTAAGGTTACATTGAAGCATTCCTTTAATTGAAGGTCGTTTCCTAGAGCAACGAGTACCTTGATCATTTATTCTTTTCTCGTTGTAGGAAAACACAGGTTTTTTTTTTAAACCTTGGAAGTAATGAATTTGTTTCAAACTGTTATGATTATTTGGTTTCTAAATGTTGTTCCATACTTTTATTGCATAGAGGAAATTAGTATTATTTATATGTGAATACCACATGATGGAGACTCTATTCTTTAGTATGTAGTATAGGGTAGCCTAAATTTGTAAACAACATCGTTTTGTTATAAACTTTAATTGTTTAGTTGTAAACAACATCATTATGTTATAAACAATATGTGTTTATTTGTAAATAACATCATTTTGTTATAAACTATAATTGTTTAGCTGTAAACAACATTGTTCTATTATAAACAATATGTGTTTACTTGTAAACAACATCATTTTGTTATAAACTATAAGTGTTTAGCTGTAAAAAAATGTCATTATGCTATAAACAGTATGTGTTTATTTGTAAACGACTTCATTTTGTTATGAACTGTAATTGTTTAGTTGTAAACAACATATTTATGTTATAAACAGTATTTGTTTAGCTGCAAACAACATCATTTGATTATCACAACTTGGTTTTGATACAAACGACACAACATTATGTGGGAAACTGTTAAACAAACTTGTTCTAGTTCATTTATTTCTTGAATTTATGACAAATAATACGTCAAACTGTAACATTATTTGAATGATAGCAATTTTATTTAATGGTTTTTATTTCACAATGTATGCACAAATTTATAACTTAAGTTGGCACATATATGTGTATGCACATAGACCTTCGTGTACGTACATACACATACTTGTGACATACCTTCTTTTGTTTCTTATCTATTTATTCTTAAATGAATACATAATTACATTGAATGTAATCATGTGACATATGATAGAAATGAATGGATAATGTTATGAACAACTCCATTGAATCGTTTTTCTAATTTTTATTAAGATAAGGAAATAAGTAGACTAAATTACTTTTCCGTAGATATGTAAGTAAAGAATATTCCCTTGTTTGAATAGAATAGTAGCACCTATGTAGACTAGAGCACCTCAAGGTAGATGTTTCTAGAGGGTAGATAGTTGCTATGTGATAATTGGTTGATGAAAGTTACCTTTTGGGACAGGTGCCGAAATGGAGTTCAAAGAGTATAGGTTTTTGCTTTAAACAAAACCTATTATTTGTTGTTGCAACATTATTCTTATGCTTGGCCAAGCAATTAGCCCATTATAAATGTATGGAATTTGTGATAACATTCTATGTCATTCCTAGCATAGATCTTGCATTTTTCTAACTCATAGATAGAGATGCATGTTCATGTTTGGGAATGCACCAGATTCCACCTTGCAGATTGTTCTCTTGCTATAATTTTTGTGCAGGGTCGGGTATTCTTCAAGTTGGAATAATTTTGGTGAAGCGTAAGCTTTGTGGTTGGGTGAAAAAGTGCTTCAACCATGTTCTTGTCCACCAGTGGAGGCAAGCGTCAAGAGGAAACCTTGTATATTTTCAAGACTATCTTGGTCTATGATGTAACCTTGATGTAAAACTTGTATATTGTATTGACTTTGTGGCCTATGATCCAAGTCAACTTGGATATTGTAATTGACATTGAAATTGAATATATATCTATTTTCAATTTCAATGTCAATTACAATATATATATATATATATATATATATATATATATATATATATATATATATATATATATATATATGACTCATTTTAATTAGACATGTGTTGCTATGATTGAAAATAGCTACTTAGTTATGCATTTTTAAAATTAAATATTCATAATGTCATTTGCAATAATATAATTAAGTAATAATTAGAATGGATTATTACATTTGGTATCAGAGCTTAGGGTTCAACTCTAGGCCCTTTGAGTCTACCATAGCCATGACTAGGGAATAGTTGACCCTTGAAAAAATTTAGTTGTCCTAAGAAATGACCAAACCTGGATTGAATGCATGTATGGGAAGGTCTAAGGCAAGATGAAAGAAAGGGAATACCATTAGGACCTAAAACAAGAAAGTCGTAATGGAAGAAAACACTAAGATTGAGGTTCAACTTGAGATTCCAAATGATGAGACTCTAGCTGAAGCCCTCACATGACTTAAGCTGGAGAGAGGAAAGAAGATTGAGGAGAAGCAAACACCTAAGACTAAGAAGCTTTCTACAATCATAGATTGGCTTCTAGGGTGTGGACCAAACACACCCTTGCTAACTAAGGAGGAAAATGAGAGCCTGCATGCTCAACCATCCTCTTCTAAAAAACTTGATGTAAATTCTGACGAGGACCTAGAGGAGTGTCCTCTTTCTAACAATGAGAAAAATGATTAATGTGACAATAAGCTTATGTAAATAAGGGTTCATTGACCCACACCTAATATAAATAAAGCAAGGTGTTATTTTTGGTGTGTTCAAAATGAAGAACTCCAAAATATGTTTTCAATGCATGAATGTGTATGTAATGTGATGTAGAATAAGTTTGTTTATTCGTAGAGCCCAGTGTTAAGTTACGATATACATGAAATGTGATTCAAGTCGAGTGTGAGTCAACATGGTGACCACCAGGCAAGAGATGGGTGGTAGTGGGTCAAACAATGGACCAAAAAAGAGGCTAGGACAATCTAAAGATTTTGAACAGGCAAGAGGCTCGTATGGATCACATAGAACATGAGATCCGAGTGGCACACGAGGAATGGGTTCATAGGAATGCAAAAGTTAATCAGGGGAACAATGGTCTAGGAGAAGGTCCACAAGTTTGAATTGAGGAAGAGCTTAGAAAAGATCTCAAAAGAGTGGCACCGCCTAAGTTTGATGGTAAGGCTATCAGAGCAGGAACAGAGGCATGGATCATTGAGATGGAGGAACACTTTGGGCTCTGTAACCTATCTGACCAGACTAAAGTGACATGGGCTACGTATTAGCTTTCACGTGAAGCAGCCACATGGTGGGACAATGAAAAGTCAAAAAGGAATTTGTAGCCTACTGAGATTACTTGGGAACTCTTCCTCCAACATTTTAGGAAGAGGTGGTTACCACAACTCTTTTTCAACAAGAAGGTGATAGAATTCGAAAACCTAACTTAGAGAAGCATGATTGTGACCCAATATTGGGAAAAGTTCACCAACCTATTGAAGTATGTGCCCTAGTATTAGGGAGATGAACATTTATGTATGCAGAAGTTCATATTGGGACTTAGGCCCCACATTGGAGCAGAAGTGGACATGCGTGATCCTCTCACCACAAACAAATTTTTCTTAAAGGCCACCAAAGAGGAGCAGAAACTGTAGCATTTATCCAACTACCATAATAATGCAAATCCTAAGTCATGGTTTGGTAACAAGAAGTTTCATAAAAGAGACAAGAACCATTAGATCCGTAATCTCAAGAGGGGAAGTCAGTCACAGGAGCAAGGCGAAGATGATAATGGTGGAAAGAGTAACAAGACAAAAAAAAAACAAAGGAAAATATGACGAAACACATAAGGGCTTCAGAGAGGACAAGCCAAGAGGTCACAAAGGGCCTCACGATGGGTGTTATACTTGTGTCGGTGATTATTATGCCTCAAAATTTCCACAATGATCAAAGTAGTGAAAGGAAGGAAACTATCAACAGACTCAACATCACCAGATCCACACTATAGTGGATAACAAGTAGGCAGAGTATTAGGCCTCACCAATTTAGCTGACGGGTAAGCTCTATGGCCAAACTATCTCTATTTTAAATTATACCGAAGCTATTGAATGTTTCATAGATCCTAGAGTAATATCCAAGATACCTATTAGACCTGGATACATGGAAAACTCATGGACAATCCAATATGGAAATTGAGCAGAGCGGAGGGTAGATACCTATCTCTTTTGTAGCAAGTTAGAGCTTCCAACCTTCCAAACCCAGGTCCCCTATATGTGGCACCCTTAGGCTCATATGATGTAATTTTTGGAATAAATTGGTTAACTAAGCATAAGGCTATAGTGAACTGTGAGGATAAGGTAGTTAACTGTTTGGATGATTATGGGAACCCATTTGAGATTTGTGGAATGCAAAGTCCCTTAGAGCTTAGATAGATTTCTGCTATGTAGCTTAAAAAGGCTCATCGAAAGGGATGTACAATTTATGTTGTGCATATTAGTAACCATGACAACAACAAACCATATTTAGATGACTACCCTATTCTCAAGGAGTTTCGAGATGCATTCCTTGATGAACTTATGGAGTTACCTCTGAAACAATAATTTGACTTATTTGTTGACCTTGTACTAGGAGTTGAGCCTCAATCCAAAGCACCTTATTGAATGACCACCACCGAACTCTATGCGTTGAAGGCATAGTTAATGGAATTATTGAACAAAGGGCTCATAAGACCCAGTGTGTCTCCATGGGGAGCACCAATTATCTTTGTGAAAAAGAAGGATGGAACCTTGCGTCTGTGTATAGAATATCGTATGTTGAACAAGGCAACCATCAAGAATCGATATCCACTCCCGAGGATCGATGAGTTGTTTGACCAAATGAAGGGAGCAACAATGTTCTTCAAAATTGATCTTAGGTTGAGATACCATAAGTTGAGAATAAAGGAAGAAAATATTCTGAAGACTACTTTTCAAACTCGATATGGACATTACAAGTTCACCGTAGTACCTTTTGGTTTGACCAATGCACTTGTAGCTTTCATGAATCTCATGAATAATGTGTTCCGAGACTATATGGATGACTTTGTTCTAATTTTCATTGATGACATCCTAGTTTATTCAAAGTCTATTGAAGAGCATGATAGGCACTTGAGGATATTTTTACAATAGCTAAGAGAAAAGAAACTCTTTGGGAAGCTATCCAAATGCTCATTTTATCAAGATAGGGTGCACTATCTAGGCCATATTATTTCAACTAAGGGAGTCTCTATAGACCCTGAAAAGATCAATGCAATCATGGAATGGACAGTGCCTTAGAATGTGTCAGAATTTCATAGCTTCATGAGCCTCACAATATACTATAGGAAGTTTGTGCAAGGGTTCTCCTAGATTGCATCTCCAATTACATCACTCCAAAGGAAGGGAACGTAGTTTGAATGGATCGAGAAGTGTGAACAGGCATTCCAATTCTTGAAGGAGAGGCTCACGATAGTAACAGTGCTGATCATCCTTGATCCTAGAATGGAAGATTCACAGTAATCACATATGCTTCAGGAGAGAGATTGGGAGTAGTACTAATGCAGGATGGATAAGTGGTAGCATATGAATCAAGGAAGCTTAAAGAAAATGAGGTGAATTATGCACTGAATAATTTAGAGTTGGCCACAATAGTTCATGCCTTGCAGATGTGGAGGCATTACCTCTTAGGGAAGCCATTTGAGCTCAAGACAAGCCACTTGGGATTGAGATACATATTTACTCAACCAAACCTTAATGCACGACAAAGAAGGTGGTTGGAATTCCTTAGTGAGTATGACTTTGAAATTGAGTATATAAAGAGAAAAGAGAACAAAGTGGCTAATGGTATTAGTAGACGAAGACATTTGACAACCATGATCTCGACAATGTCTAATTTGAGACAACAGGTGATACAAATTTTTCCAGGGGATGAGCACTACGAAAGAGTGAAAAGCGCTCTAACAGAGAATCCTTTAGATCATCGGTTTGATGGGTATGAGATATCAGAGAAGAATGCATATACTAGACTCTGGAGGGATGAGAAAATTGGTTTTAGAAGAGGTTCATAATGCACCTTATTTAGGACACCCCAGAGTATCCAAGATGATCGCAGAATTGAAAACTCTGTACTTTTGGCCTAAACTCAAGAAGGATGTAGTGAGTATGTAGCCAGATGCTTAGAGTGCTAGTGAGTAAGGTTGAGCATGCACATCTAGCTGGGCTATTGTATGCTCATGACATACTTGAGTATAAATAGCAGGTGATCAGTATGGACTTTGTACAGGGGTTGCCTTTGAGCAAGAATCGACATGATGTTATCTTGGTTGTGATTGATAAGTTGACCAAGGTGGTGCACTCATTCCAGAAAACCTTAAGGATGGATTGTTGACCCTGACTAAGAAATTTTTCCAAGAGATCTTCCGCTTGCATGGAGTGCCATAGACTATCATTTCTAATAGAGACACCTAGATGACCTCAAGATTTTGGATGACCCTGAACGCCAAATTGGGAACCAAGTTAAATTTCAGCTTGACTTATCATCCTTAGACTAACTCGAGCAGACAAAGAGGGTGAATCAGGTAGTCAAAGACCTCTGAATGTATTATATGGACCAACAATATAAGTGGGAAGAATATTTACTATTGGTAGAGTTTTCTTACAACAAATCTTATCACACATCTCTAGGTATGGCACCATTTGAAGCTCTTTATGGGTAGAAGTGTCGTACACCCATCAATTGGGATAGATTGGAGGACAAGATCATAGCAAGACCTAAAATTTTTAAGGAGATGGAAGAACAAATGAGAGTCATTAAGAGAAAACTAAAGGAGGTGGTAGATCGATAGAAGAGCTATGTTGACAAGAATAGAACTCTTAGACAGTTTGCGGTTGGGGATAAAGTTTTATTAAGAGTCAGGACATATAAAAGTTCTATTGCTTTTGAAAAGTATTTCAAGTTGGCCCCAAGATATGTGGGTCTGTTTGAAGTATTGGAAGTGATCAACCTAGTTGCTTATAGACTTGCTCTACCACCTGCTCTGGCTCAACTTCATAATGTGTTTCATGTTTCTTTGCTTAAGCTATATCATCCTGATGTAGCTCATGTGCTTGATTGGCAATCATTGCAGGTACAAGATCCAAGAGTGGTGCTAGTGGAGCCCATTAGAATCCTGGATAGATGCAATGTTAAGTTGCGGAGCAGAGATATTGCTCAGTTAAAGGTCCAATGGGACTAGTATTCAAAAGACAATGCTACTTATGAGGATGCAGAAGAAATAGAACACTCTTTTCCACATTTGCTTTCTTAGAAAGAGATTTTGCTAAATTTTGTTTGAAAATTTTGGATTGAACATTGATGCAGAGTGGCAGGGGAAGCAACACCTTTTTCCAATAGCTTCTCTAAATGCACACATCAACTTCACTATTCCTTCCAATAAGAATCTTGATCACCCAACTCAACTCACACAACCAGACATGTTTGAAGGACTTGGGGATGCTGTGTACACTCTCAAAATGCCAAAACAAGACCAAATAACCTGACTTTACACTCAAAAACTCCCATTCTCTCATCACTCTTACACAAGCCCATGCAACCTTGCAACATTGCCAAATAGGACAGTCAAAATAAAAACTTATTAAAGGCATTAACCAAACAATGAAATCAGGTTTTAGACTTCTAACAAGATCCCCCACAAGTTCCCAAAAGCACAGGATCAAACACCCAAAGCAAATGTATCAAAAGATTGATTTACAAGCCATAAACAAGGCTTAACTAGGCATGTACAAGGAAGCTTTCAACTTGTCAAGGCACACCCCAACACCCCTAATGCCTTTAAAAGAATCCAACAGATTCTCCAAGTCCTATTTCACATGTTTCATCCATTCTATTTACTCAAATAATCAGAAATTGAAAGAAATGCTTACAAATGATCATTTTCTGGACTGTTTCAAGGTAAAACCAGAGCTAGGGCATCACATAACTTTTGAAAAACTCCATTTTTCAATATGAAACAAATTTCAGAATGTAAAGGAGTCCCAAATCTAACAATCCACCAGTTTTTAGATTTTTCCCACGGTGGAAATGGGAATTACATCCATTTTGGTGACCAAACCCTTGTTTTGCAAGGTTTCAGACCCACTTTCACTAAAATTGATGTAACTTATTCAATTCTTAATGAAAATGATCCAAATCACCACCAAAAGAAAGTATACTCTTCCCTCTTTAAAACCATTCCAATTTGGAGTCTGTACAATTATGTACTAGACCGTACCAAGCACGAGATTAGGAAAAAACGCTGTAAAAAATAGAAAAAGCAAAGTTTTCTTCTTATTAAATGCTTCAAAACTTCAAAACTGCCAACAACAGCCCAACCTCGACCCAAGGGAGGATTCTTAAACTTGTTTCCCATCATTTACAACTTCCCTCAACTGATTTTTGAAGGAGGGAACCATTAGTTAATGAAATTACATCATTAATGTTGATTTTACTCCAAATTTCCTTATGACAACTTTGCATTTTGAAGCAACTTTGCAATCTTAAAGACCTAAGACCTTAAAAACCATTCAAATAACATTGAAACAGCCTTATTACATTTTCAAGACCCCAAACCTTGCACACTTACATAAAATTTCACATTTTTGCCTTCAAAGGCTACAAAAGCAACTTTTAGTGCAAGATTGCATTGTTGCATATTTTGACTCAAAACTCAAAAACTCACCCTAGATCTTGCTCAATGGTCTTGATTACCTTATTAATGACTAAAAGACTCAAAAAGACTAATTCTAACCTCCTAACAATATTTTTTCATCAAATGAGCAAAAATGAAGGATGAGGTGTAGGTGCTCTTGCACCATACACCCCCCCCAGAAAAGACTCATGCCTCATGAGTTGTGTTTGATACCACTGTCTCCAAGCTTCAAATAAGATCCACTGATCCACAAAGCCACTCCACTGGTTCATGTAAATTGGAACTGCAAACAGCCCTGCACTTCTAGCATTTTGGAATGCATTGATACATGCATTTTCCCTCTTCTCTGTCCTCAGACCTACAAACAGTCTTTTATCTTTTCCTTGACCAAGATTGAATTGTTTACTATGTTTTTCACCTACATACAAACAAGGATTAGTAACTCTATGATCTTTGTTGTTTCCTTTGTCACCTTCATGCGTGCAACTATCTTTTTGTCCCTGTTTTCCTTGTCTTTCACTCACTGCCTCATCAAGTTGTTTTGTCACTGTCAAATCAAACTTATGTACTGTACTTCCTACAAAATTTGTTTGTTTCTCAGACCTGGTCTTAACTACAGGGCATTCAATGGCTCCTACTAACACACTTTCATGCAAACTCACTATCAACACTTCTTTTACCCCTACATCAAACCTTATACCTGCATTTTCAATCTTAAAACAATGAACAACATCAGAAAATTGGTTCTCCTTCATTACATTTATAGGTTCCTTCTTGCCACACATTATGACCTTTGATTTACCTTTAGCATCTTCTACAAGAGGAGTTAACACAAAAGAATGACCATCTTGAACTATGGTGTAAGAATTTTCCCTACCATCATACAATGCCCTCTTGTCATATTGCCAAGGTCTGCCTAATAAGAGATGACAACAGTCCATTGGAAGAACATCACACACAACACTATCATGATAACCGCCAATTTGAAAATCCACTATAGCCTTTTCATTCACCAACAAAGATTGATCATCAGTTAACCATGAGATTTTATAGGGACATTCATGAGGAATCTTTTTCAATCCTAACTTATTGACCATTTCACATGACACCATGTTTTCAGTTGATCCAGAATCAATGACTACTCTACATACCTTGTCCTTGCACTTACAATTTGTCTTGAAGAGACTTTTCCTTTGCAAAGGTGCTTCCTCTTTTGCTGCCTTCAAGATTGTTTTTCTCACCATCAACATTTCCCCAACCTCAGGATCTGCATTCCTACTTGGAGAACAATTACTTTCACACTCCTCTTCCTGTACCAATTGTGCTCTTCTATCAATCTTCTTGTCTCCACTAGAAGAACTACCAACCCTCTCAGGACACTTCCATGAAGGATGGCCAAACTCATTGCATGTGTAGCATCTTCCTGCAAAATCATTAGAACCTCTACCAATACCAAACCTTCCTCTACCTCTAAAACCAAAACCACCTCTAGAATCATTGTGATCTTTACCTTTGTTTGCTCCTTGATCTTCATTTGGCTGCTTTGATGTAGAAGGTATTCCTCTTCCTCTTGCACTAGGACCACCTCTTCCTCTTACTGCTTTCTCTTGTCTCCTTTTAAGCTTCTCCTCCACCCTGATTGCCATTTGATAACAATCCTCTACACTCCTAGGGTTAGCCAAAACCAATTCATCCTGTATATTAAGCCTCAAACCACCAATATACCTAGCAATTTTTTCATCTTCATTCTCATGATGACTAGACCTCAAACTTAATTTATAAAACTCCTCAGTATAGGACTTAATATCCATTTCCCTTTGCCTCAAACTTTGCAATTTTTTAAACATTTGAATTTGGTGATCTTTTGGTAAGAATTTACCTTTGAGTTTAGATATCATCTTGTCCCATGATGTGATCTTAGACTTTCCTTGTTTCCTCCTCTCAGACTGAAAGTAATTCCACCATACCAAAGCATGACCCTGCAACTTAGTCTTTGCAATCCTTACTCTTTGCTCTTCAGGAACTTCTTCACATTCAAAATGGTTATCTAATGCAGCAATCCAATCAAGTAGTTCTTCATCATTTAGACTACCACCATATTTAGAAACATCAAGTTTTACCTTAGGCTTGTCACCTTTCACTGCCTTCAACAACTTTGCCATTCTTTGGTCTTCTGGATCAAGTTCTTCTTCCATGTCTTCAAACTCCTCATCTTCCTCTTTTTCTGGCTCACTCTCTTCAGCATCTCTTCTCTTGTTTGTCTCCAGGGCTATGACTCTCTCTTCCAACTCTTTGAGTTCTCTTGCATGCCTTTCCTTCATCTCCCTCATCTCTTTAGCCATATCTTTTCTCTTTGGAGGCATCTTGTCAACCTTTCCTTTTCTTCAACCTGCAAAATGCAAACCAAAATCTACTTCTTGCTCTGATACCACTATGATGCAGAGTGGTAGGGGAAGCAACACCTTTTTCCAATAGCTTCTCTAAATGCACACATCAACTTCACTATTCCTTCCAATAAGAATCTTGATCACCCAACTCAACTCACACAACCAGACATGTTTGAAGGACTTGGGGATGCTGTGTACACTCTCAAAATGCCAAAACAAGACCAAATAACCTAACTTTACACTCAAAAACTTCCATTCTCTCATCACTC
This sequence comes from Sequoia sempervirens, assembly GCA_007258455.2. Classification (NCBI taxonomy): domain Eukaryota; kingdom Viridiplantae; phylum Streptophyta; class Pinopsida; order Cupressales; family Cupressaceae; genus Sequoia; species Sequoia sempervirens. The sequence goes on from VDFB02354993.1 coordinate 14,561, forward strand.
TTACACAAGCCCATGCAACCTTGCAACATTGCCAAATAGGACAATCAAAATAAAAACTTATTAAAGGCATTAACCAAACAATGAAATCAGGTTTTAGACTTCTAACAAGATCCCCCACAAGTTCGCAAAAGCACAGGATCAAACACCCAAAGCAAATGTATCAAAAAATTGATTTACAAGCCATAAACAAGGCTTAACTAGGCATGTACAAGGAAGCTTTCAACTTGTCAAGGCACACCCCAACACCCCTAATGCCTTTAAAAGAATCCAACAGGTTCTCCAAGTCCTATTTCACATGTTTCATCCATTCTATTTACTCAAATAATCAGAAATTGAAAGAAATGCTTACAAATGATCATTTTCTGGACTGTTTCAAGGTAAAACCAGAGCTAGGGCATCACATAACTTTTGCAAAAATCCATTTTTCAATATGAAACAAATTGAAAAATGTAAAGGAGTCCTAAATATAACAATCCACTAGTTTTTAGATTTTTCCCACGGTGGAAATGGGAATTACATCCATTTTGGTGACCAAACCCTTGTTTTGCAAGGTTTCAGACCCACTTTCACTAAAATTGATGTAACTTATTCAATTCTTAATGAAAACGAGCCAAATCACCACCAAAAGAAAGTATACTATTCCCTCTTTCAAACCATTCTAATTTGGAGTCCGTAAAATGATGTACCAGACAGTACCAAGCACAGGATCAGGAAAAAACGCTATAAAAAATAGAAAAAGCAAAGTTTTCTTCTTATTAAATGCTTCAAAACTTCAAAACTGCCAACAACAGCCCAACCTCGACCCAAGGGAGGCTTCTTAAACTTGTTTCCCATAATTTAAAACTTCCCTCAACTTATTTTTGAAGGAGGGAACCATTAGTTAATGAAATTACATCATTAATGTTGATTTTACGCCAAATTTCCTTATGACAACTTTGCATTTTGAAGCAACTTTGCAATCCTAAAGACCTAAGACCTTAACAACCATTCAAATAACATTGAAACAGCCTTATTACATTTTCAAGACCCAAAACCTTGCACACTTACATAAAATTTCACATTTTTGCCTTCAAAGGCTACAAAAACAACTTTTAGTGCAAGATTGCATTGTTGCATATTTTGACTCAAAACTCAAAAACTCACCCTAGATCTTGCTCAATGGTCTTGATTGACCTTATTAATGAATAAAAGACTCAAAAAGACTAATTCTAACCTCCTAACAACATTTTTTCATCAAATGAGCAAAAATGAAGGATGAGGTGTAGGTGCTCTTGCACCATATTAAATGCTTCAAAACTTCAAAACTGCCAACAACAGCCCAACCTCAACCCAAGGGAGGATTCTTAAACTTGTTTCCCATCATTTACAACTGCCCTCAACTGATTTTTGAAGGAGGGAACCATTAGTTAATGAAATTACATCATTAATGCTGATTTTACGCCAAATTTCCTTATGACAACTTTGCATTTTGAAGCAACTTTGCAATCCTAAAGACCTAAGACCTTAACAACCATTCAAATAACATTGAAACAGCCTTATTACATTTTCAAGACCCCAAACCTTTCACACTTACATAAAATTTCACATTTTTGCCTTCAAAGGCTACAAAATCAACTTTTAGTGCAAGATTGCATTGTTGCATATTTTGACTCAAAACTCAAAAACTCACCCTAGATCTTTCTCAATGGTCTTGATTGACCTTATTAATGACTAAAAGACTCAAAAAGACTAATTCTAACCTCCTAACAACATTTTTTCATCAAATGAGCAAAAATGAAGGATGAGGTGTAGGTGCTCTTGCACCAAACATTATAGTGTTTTGGCTTGAAACAATATGATATGATATGATGTTGAAATAGACATATATGCTTTAAATTTTGATTAAATAGACATCGGGACAATGTCCCTTCCAAGAGGGGAAGGATGTCATAACACAATTTTTATTGCATTTTAAACTATAATATGATAAATTGAATTATTGAGGAAATTCAATATATTGAATGGAAATTTTGATATTCTTTGAAAAGATTGAAAGAAGTTGACCATCGTTGACTATGTGATCTTTTGAATTATCTTATATTTTATCAAGATTGAATGTTACTGATGAACTATGTGAGTGCAAGTGTGTGAATTGCAGGATAACATGACGAAGGGTGAGAACACGATTGAAGAAGGATTGTTTAGCCGGATTGAATGGTAAGCTTGATAGAATCTGGGTGCACACACCACAAATGGCATGATGTTTGCATTTGAACATTTGCATATAGAAGAACTTATTTAATTGATTCAAATTGATCCAATGATTGAAAAAAAGGTTTGTGGAAAGTTAAATAAAGGATTTCATGTTCAAATTGTCTATCTTGATCTTGTGTGTGTTCGAACTTGAAAGAAAATGATAGTATGATTAAAACACATACTCATGTGTATTCAAAGTATATGATTAAACGGATAAGAATTTAATTTACATGCTATCATATGAATAAAATAAAAGTATAATCTTATTAAAATAGTGATATATGTACTACTAAAAAAAATATACATATATACAAGTATATATGTAAATACACACACACACACACACATATATGAATGTATAAATGTGTGTAAATGTTTGTATATATATATATGTAAATATTATACACACACACACACATATATATTTATATAATTATATTCCGTATGAGAAATTGAAATGTGGATCAAATTTACTAAAATTGTACGCTACTGATTTGAATAAAATCAAATATGGATGTAATGAATGAAATGGCCTATATTTACATTATGGCTAAGTAATTAAATTCAGATAAGTGGGGCGAAAAATTAATGCCCCATCATGAAATAATCTACCCCATATTCATGCGAACAGGAAGAAGGAGAATTGATTTCATTTTTGAAAGATATCATTGGAAAAAATAACAAACAGTGGTGACGAGAATCTAGGGAAAAAGTAGGCAAGAGGTTCAACTGCGTTGAGAAAAAGAAGAAAAGCCGAGAGAAAAGCTCGACCTTGAGGTACAAATGAATGATTGTTTGATGTTATGTTTAATTTTACTGTTGTTTCTATTAAAAAATATTGCAACTCATTCTCAGAATGCCAATTTTGTTAAAATCGGTGATAATAGTACATGTCTGCAATGTTATCATTCTTGAGTTGGTTGTATTGAGTAAGATCAACAATGTTTTCTTGACTTGAATGCCAGGGCCTACCGACCACCCCTTTTTCATGTTATATTTTGTTCCCTTTTTACCCTATCAACTTGCTAGCCGAGCAAGGCTGAGGTAAGGATGTCATATCATTATCAGCTACAGTTGTAGCTCCATGCATGCAATTTCCTTGCCATTATATGGCTATCAGATTATATCCGTTTAGTAGTGTTGTGTTATTTAAAAATGATGTGGAAAAATCGTTTATCGTTCCCTTACGGAACAATAGTATTATCTCTATATCTCTTCTTACACTATTTGATTTTCATATCGACTAGGTTGAATATTGGATGCTACACCCATAGGGTGTTAGGAATAAATTTAAAAAATTAAGCAATAGAAAATCATTGTTGTTGTATAAATGAGTTGGCATCATTCATTTTGAACGATGGAGGAATGAAGATAACGTTCCATTTTTCCATTATATGAATCGATCTATAAGATTGACAAGCTACATATTAATGATCATAGGATAAATCCTGCATGTCAATATGTGTGTGTGTGTGTGTGTGTGTGTGTGTGTATATTTACATGCCATTAAAACACATTCTTCGAATTCGGCCATTGATATTGTTTATGGCTACATTGAAGCATTCATTTAATTGAAGGTCATTTCTTGGAGCGACAAGTGCCTTGAACATTTATTCTTTTCTCGTTGTAGGAAAACACAAGTTTTTTTCTAAAACCCTAGAGGTAATGAATTTGTTTTAGACTCTTATGATTATTTGGTTTCTAAAAGAAAAACATGTTCCATACTTTTATTGCACAAAGGAAACTAGTATTATTTGTATGTGAATACCACATGATGGAGACTCTATTCTTTAGTATGTAGTATAGGGTAGCCCGAATCTATAAACAACATTGTTTTGTTATAAACTGTAATTGTTTAGCTATAAACATCGTTCTATTATAAACAATATGTGTTTATTTGTAAACAACATCATTTTATTATAAACTATAATTATTTAGTTGTAAACAACATTGTTTTATTATAAATTGTAATTATTTAGTTGTAAACAACATCGTTCTGTTATAAACAATATGTGTTTGTTAGTAAACAATATCGTTTTGTTATAAACTGTAAGTGTTTAGAGATATACAAAACAATATTTTGTTATAAACAGTATGTGTTTATCTATAAACGACATCATTTTGTTATGAACTATAGTTGTTTAGCTATAAACAACATCATTATGTTATAAACAATATTTGTTTAGCTACAAAAAACATTGTTTAATTATCACAACTTGGTTTTGATACAAACGACACAACAGTATGTGGGAAACTGTTAAATAGACTTGTTCTAGTTTATTTATTTCTTGAATTTTTGAAAAACGATACGTCAAACTGTAACATTATTTGAATGATATCAATATAATTTAATGGTTTTTATTTTAAAATGTATGTACAAATTTATAACTTAAGTTGGCACATATATGTGCATGCACATAGACCTTTGTCTACGTACATACACATACTTTTGACATACCTTCATTTGTTTCTTATCTATTTATTCTTAAATGAGCACAAAATTACATTGAATTTAATCATATAACATATGATAGAAATGAATGGATAATATTATGAATAGCTCCATTGAATCATTTTTCTAATTTTTATTAAGATAAGGAAATAAGTAGATTAAATTACTTTTTTGCAGATATGTGAGTAAAGAATATTCCTTTGTTTGAACAGAATAGCAACACCTAAGTAGACTAAAGCACCTAAAGGTAGATGTTGCTAGAGGGTAGATAGTTGCTATATGATAGCTAGTTGTTGAAAGTTACCTTTCAGGATGGGTGCTGAAATGGAGTTCAGAGAGTATAGGTTTTTGCTTTAACCAAAACCTATTATTTGTTGTTGCAACATTATTCTTATGCTTGGCCAAGAAATTAGCCCATTATGTATGTATGGAATTTGTGATAATACTCTACCATTCCTAGCATAGATCTTGCATTTTTCTAACTCATAGATAGAGATGCATATTGACGTTTGGGCACACACCAGATTCCATCTTGCATATTATTTTATTGCTAAACTTTTTGTGTAGAGTCAGGTATTCTTCAAGTTGGAAGAATTCTAGGGAAGTGTAAGCTTCACATTTGGGTGGTAAAGTGCTTCAATGATGTTCTCGTCCACTAGTGGAGACGAGTGTTAAGAGGAAACCTTGGATATTTTCAAGACTATCTTGGTCTATGATGTAACCTTGATGTAAAACTTGTATATTGTATTGAATTTGTGGCCTATGAGCCAAGTCAACTTGGACATTGTAATTGACATTGAAATTGAATATATATATATATATATTTGACTCATTTTAATTAGTCATGTGTTGCTATGGTTGAAAATAGCTACCTAGTTATGTATTTTTAAAATTAAATATTCATAATGTCATTTGCAATAATATAATTAAGTAATAATTAGAATGGTTATTACATATTGGAATGGAAGTGCCAGCAATACACAAAAAACAATATGATACTACATAACACAATGATGCAAACACAAGCAACAATGGTGGATATCACCTTCACAACTATGTGCTCTCAAGGTAACTAGAGGAAAGAATGAGCTCGCAAGTTCTCCAACAACACTATTGTAATGAATAGAGTGGAGAAGCCAAGAGACCAACAACTTGTAGCTACAATGGAGGTGGTGGTGAATCTTGAAAGTGTGTAAGTTGATAAAAAATGCATGAAGAATTCAATCCAACAACAAGATAGAGTGGGGAAGTTATGAAGAAGTTTCAAGAAGATGGATAGAATGAAAGATAAAGAAATTTGAATGGACAAAGGGAGGCAAGAGAGCCATTTTTCATTGGTCAAGGGGGTAGGAGGCATCACGGTTTGCATCCAATGGAGAAATGTAACGCCTCTATAGATTCCAAAGGTATGAATCTTGTCAGGATGGAAGCACAACATGTAGAATTACATGTGATGCGTGCGCGTCCCTGATAAAATTCCTCCAATGACACGAAAATAGGCTGCCGGGTGGACATGGAAAAGTAATAGATGTTAGGATTGCATCATCGAAATTACATTTTCTAAGATGAAGGGTATGAAAATGGGGAATTCACAAGGGGTACAAATTCATGCCATTATGAGCCCACTTTAGTGAGCATATGCATCAGTGAATGCAAGGTAAAGTAGAGATAGAGCTAAAGAGCATATACCTAAACCATTGAGGAAGTAGACTGCAATTTGACATGCTTGGATGTACAGGAGAGAGAGAAGGCTCCAAAGGTACTCAGTCATGTGGAAGGTGAAAAAAATATTTGTAGGTGCTCGATCCTACAGAATTGGCTCCATGGGTGCTTAGTCCTGCAGAAGGTGAACAAAGGTTCTATAGGTGCTCTATCCTACAAAATTGGCTCCACGGGTGCTTGGTCCTGTAGAAGGTGAACAAAGGTTCTACAAGTGCTTGGTCCTATAGAATGAAAGTGCTTTACAGGTGCTCATTATTGCAAAGGAGGTGCCATAGGTGCTCGATCTTGGGGGGCTAAAAATGAAAGGCTCCATAGAGTTTGATTGGCCCTTACAGGTGCTTGGTACTGCAAGGAAAGATTGATGAGATGCTCGGTCCTCCAAGATTGATTGTAAATGTAGCTTCACAGGTGCTTGGTCCTGCAAGGCAACATGTTAATTCATAGAAAAAAACATATTAGGCAAGAAAAAGTCATGTAGATAGACAATCATATCTTAGAACAAGCAATTGAAGGAGAAGCTTTCAAAGGCGTCCCTCGAGAACCATTCAATATTGCAAGGGGCTTGTTGGTTCCCAAATCAACAGGTTCAATGAGTCCTAAAGAATAGCCACTTTCTCATATTCAAACTTAGAGATGGATTTGGCCAAAGAACAAGATTCAGTCAAAAAGACTGAAATCTCCTACACTTCTTGCTTGTAGGACCAAGGTGGGTCTACCCAATAGTATATTTATAGATGCTTGGTGCCAAAATATCAAATATACTATAAACAAATGATTCTCCTCAAATTGTTTAAAACACACAGTACCTTAAAGGTTTGGCTAATCTTCATGGCATTGTATAATTCAAACATGAGGTATGTAGAGCATTAAATTCCACACACAAACAAATTGAGATTGATAAGTAAATTGATTTAAATTATGATTAGCTGCTGAATTAACTAACATAATGAAAAAATAATAACACACTTAGATTGGTGCCTCATCCTTGGAATGGAGTCAACTCCAATACCTACACAACCTGATAAAAATTTAATACACAACATCAATTAAGCTTTGAAGATGTTGTATTACAATATTTCAACATAACATCTCAACCATCACTTCTTATTAGAATTTGAACACTTAGTTTAAAATAAACCAGTAGCTTTACTCAAACATTTACATAAATTCCTTGAATCAATAAGCATGAACAAAACTAAACATCCACTGGAATTCAATGGAGAGAAATAAAATAAATCTTGATTATGTTATTCATAGCTTATGAAACTAGTACATAGGAGAGAAAATAGCCTCGAATTTGCACCATTCAGTATTATTATGCCAGTATTGCTATCAAAATGACATACATATTGACAAACCCAGACCCTCAAACTTAACTCTGAAATGCTCTGTATTACAATGTTCTCTATGAATAATTCTAGAACAACTCTCTCTTACAATGAATCCGAAATTTGCACTTAAGGATAAAGAAAACTTAAATGCACATTAGAAGAAGACACTTGGAAAACTCAGGTTCATTAATGAATAACTTCCCATTGCCTGAAGAGAAGCCCTATTTTGTACTTTGATTCACGCCTCTTGCATTTTTCCTTTAACATAAAAATATTCCCTTACTTGGAAGACTTCATTATTCATCATTCTCCTTGTCCATGCAACAACAGAAAATTACCTCTGCTTTGTGAGAAATTTCATTCCTCCATTTACCCCTGTAGTGAAAACTTTATGCTTTACTCGTGGAAAATTTTTATTCCTCTATAGCTGAAAACAATTTTACCAATGCATTTATCCTTTTCAAAGAAAAATATTTTATTTGTGAAGGCTCCTTACCCGTGTATCTTTACTTTAATCTGTTGGCACTTATCCATTGGCTTTACCCAACAAAGAAACATTATTTTGCTGGTGAAATCTATTCACTTTTTTATTTTTTTTGCCCAACATTTTAAAATTTTACTTTATTTCCCTTTTATCTTTTATATTTAAAAATCTTGTTTTTAAATAATACAAACCCAACATCCTTTTGGGCAACATTTTCAATTCACCATTTAAAAGAAAACTTTTAAAACAGCCTCTCCCTACCTCCCTGCAATATTCTTCTTACGTCAACACCAACCTACATGGACTGGTGGGCATACCATGTTATAGAGCCCAAAATATTAAAATTTTAAAATATTTTAAAAACATCTCCCCGTGCCCCCATTGAAGGCAACTAGGGGATGGTGGGTCCCCCGCGGGCTGGTGGGGGATGACTTGGGTAGGTCCACATAGCCTCCACTAATTCCTACCATTGATTTGAAGCTTTCCCTAATTCCTTAGTTTGTTGGTTCTTCATGTACATGGTGGCAAGCAAGGTTTACGGTTTGCAATAGTTATCAAACATTGCTATCTTCTTCTGTCAATGCCATTTGAAATCTTGTGAGATGCGAGCCTTTGAAACATGAAGGCGCCATTGTTCTGCTGTTTAGTAAGGTTATCCACAACCTGTGCCACTATCCTACTCATAATGAGTTTGAGAAAAATGTGATAAGATTAGGGTTTTAGCGCCTTAATAGAATTTCCTCAAAATAATTTTGATACATTTTCACTTCAAGCGCTAATTGCTCCTATGTATAGTCTCCCTACAACATTGAATTGAACCCCTATCGGCCTGATTCTTGTCCACCCCTATTACAACATACATTTCTTGGTACCAGTGACATCTCTTTATAATACATTGATTGGGCTTCCTCAAGAGTGTCACCTCATGCTGTGGATTGATCCTCTCATGGCGAACAACTGTAGGGTGATTTTAATTTCCAATTGAAATTTCAACATAAGAATTGCTTGTATCATATATATTTGGTGCAAATTTGAATGATGTTAATTCTGTGATGTTTTCAATGAGTGCGCATCCCCTTCTAAAAGCATTCCCCTCACCTCCAATCTGATTTGATCTCATTCTGAACCTACGCCATGGTTGTTTCAATTGTAACAACAAACATCTCATGTCATCAAGCCCTCACAACATGTGTTGACTCACCCTTTGAATCCCTTTTCAATGTTGCACAACATATGCAAAGTATTCGAGGTATTTTTATCTACCTTAGGTGCGATTACAACATTTGAAAAATTTCTTCTATTCTTTAATGTTTTGATGGATAAACACATGCTCTCTATAAGCCATCACTTTGGCCTAGGAAAATTAGATTGCTAGAAAAGTGTGTTGAAGCTCGAACTCTGAAATATTAGATGCTTGAAAGTTTCAAGTGCATTTTTTACAATATGAGTATTTGAGTGTATGCTTTTCATACCTGTCAAGCATCTATCTCTTAGACATAATAGTTGAAGGTAGAGGTTGTCTTGAAGGGATTGGAACAAGCCACTCTGGTTGTCCATTACCATAATGCCACAGTCAATTATAGAATGCGAACACAAACCGGTCAACCTGTGCTGGTGTGAAAGTAAGCTTTGTATTCTCTTTGTTGACATCACAACCATCCTAACAAGAATTTGCTAAAAATGATTTTTCTTGTCCTTGAAGCATAATCATATCTCCATCGTAGACCTTATTTGATGTCCAATGTTCATGCCACCTTGGCACTAGCTTAGATGGAATGCCAACAGTTGTTGCAAAGACTATAGATGCACCAAGGAGAAACTTTCTCTAAGTGGTCCATTATTTCCATGGAGTTGAGGTAAGACAAAAATTGTTTCACCCCCCTTACTCTCCAATTCAAGAATGGCATTAACTCAATCAGGAAACTTGAACAATATTAGTCCTTATAGAAAATTTTATTTCTTAGTGTTATGTAACTATTTAAACAACTTAGCAAGATTAAATAGTGTTGTGACTTTATCCCATGGTAAGTCAAGTGGAACACCATCAACAAAATCATCTTTACTAGCTCCTTCAAACAACAACACTTTATCTTTCTTTGGATCCAATTTCAATTGACAAAATCATCATAAGAATAGTTTTACCAACATATCATTGTCTAGAAGAAAATTGTGAAATGCTTCTACCTCAAAGTATAGAATCACTAATGTTTCAATCATAGTAGTAATAAGCATCTAAATCAATATTCAGGATATGTGACTCACTACTTCATTCAGATGGTTGAATGCTTTCCTCAAATTGTGTCACATGTCGGGTCCCCTTGTGGGCTCGACTAATTTTTTTGTTTTTTTTTCAAACAATTTTTAACCTCAAATTGATGTGAGCTTGTCTTTGAATGCATCTGAGGTGAAACAATGAACTGGGTTGTCATTAAAATCAGCTTTCAAGCATATTTGCATAATGATCAAAATTGGTCTAATGGGCTCAAGAATCGCCATGGAAAATCAATCAAATGACCTCTTGAAGCTATGGAAATTTATAGGCATGTAGACATTTGACCCAAGAATACAGTTCAACAAATGGTTCGACAAAAGAGATTTTGAGGTGAAAGATATTCAATGTCAAAGTTGCTTAGTCAGACTTTTCTGCAATTGCACCTATTCAAAACCAATTATGGCTCACCAAGTCGCCACTTTGAAAAAATACAAAATCGTCTCCTGGGAAGTTTCCACTAGAAACATGAGATCATTTAGGTCCATTGAGTACATGTGCAAGAGGGATTTTCTTCAATAATTATTCTTCACAAGATATTAGGTGTGAAAGTTGACCACCTTGAAACATGTAAGAAATGCAAATGTAAAATCAGAACAAACTGCATTTGCTTTTGATCTCAAAAAAATATCAAATAAGATCTTGAGGCTCTAAAACTAGACTAGGGAGCATATGAATGTGGGGTAGAATGTAGTGCACTAATCCTTTTGTCTTGAAAATCATCCAGCTGTGAAATATCAGCTTGAATAGGAGGCCAGTTCGTAGGATAGAGAGTTTGGAAACAACAAAACAGTCCCAAAACCCTCCAGCTTTGCTTTTCAAAACCCTGACAAAACTCATCATGGGGATCTAAAATATGACATGAATGTTACCATATGTCAACTGAATATGTCCACTAGGGGGTTTGGATTGAAAATCAACTAGCTTTGAACTATGACCCTCCAAAGTAGGTCAGTTGGGAAGATTTTTTAGGTGCACTTCTAAGTGTGTAGAGGAAAATTTTCAACACGGGCACTTCAAATTTGTACCATTAGTGGCTCTGACTAGGAATGTATGCCTCCTACGGGCATAGTAAGAATTCAAATCCTCTGGAGAAGCAGACCGGGTGCCTACTTCATTAGGTGACTGAGTGAAAAGGTCATCTATGCCCCCTCTGCTCTGGTTTGACAATTCATACCATATCTGATGGCCTAAGGCCACCAAGAACTATAGGTCTCTTCTTACCTCTGTCATAGACAAAGTTCTCATCATATTTCACCGAAGCTAATATAAAAAACATCACTGTAATCTTCCTGATTAAACATGCTAGCATCTCCTAATAACCAATCATATACAACATTATCAACAAATTCACAATTACCATGCATCTAAAAATCAGGCATACTCTTAAAATATTGATTATCATGTGGCAACAACTTATGATATTTATCATATAAATCATTTTAAAGCTGGAAACAATATTCTTCAATGTTTTGCATGTTGTCACACTTTATGAAAACTTCATCCATCTAAAAAAAGTAGCACTCATATTCTACCACATGACTGGTACTATCATTCTCGATCTAATTATTAGTTTGCATGTCAAAGGTGAAAAATTCATAAGAATTATTCAAAAGATTATGCACATCATGCAAACTATCTCCAAGTGTATGTAAAGAGATACACTCATACATTGGAACACACTGTGACTATCCCCCATCATGCTGGTATAAAGAATCATCAAGAATCTCTAACTTATCCTCATCCTTTCTCACTTTGTTATTCTCTAAACATAACATACCAACATCTTCAGCACCCCAAGCTTGTTCAAACAGATAATTTGATTTTTCTTTGAAATCAACATCTATATCCACATGAAAAAAATCATGACTAGGCTCATCTAAGTCGACAAATAGATACTTGTCCAAATCTGCATTAAAACTCAAAACTTGGCTTATCTGATACAAAAACCTCATGGTTATCTGCTGTTTCTAACTCATCAAAACAAGTTTCTAAACTTGCATCAGCATGCACATTTTCATACTCATCATACAATGCATCATTATAATCAAATGACTGTTTGTCTTTATCCACATTATCAACATGTTGACCAACTGGTTCATAACTAGAAGGAAGATAAGATACACATGCATCATATCTTGCATAGTGACGATTATCATCATTGTCAAAATTAGTATGGGAAGCACACAACAACTGAGGGCTATTCACATGTGCAAATTTCTAATATTCAGTGGTCAACAAATTTGAAATTTGTACACTGCTTAATAAACCATTGTTTTGATCCATTCTTTCAACCACATCCTCTTCTTGACTTCCACTAGAACTACATGCATTACCAAGTTGTAAATCAAGATATACCATGATATCACCATCATCAAAATATGAAAACTCAATGTAATGATCATAAATAGGATTTCCCCAATCATAGGAGATTGAATTTCTAATAACATTTTCAAAAGCATGGTCACAATCCATCATAGAGAAAAGGTTGTCCATTTGTTCATTCTTGCTTTCTTCTGGGTTGTCATGACAACAATCTACATCTTTTTGCATTTCAACATTGGACTGGGTGTCATCATTGAGTTGTTCATTTACATCCTCTTGAGGATAGACACAAACATTTTCAATATCATGAACATCAATGGTAGACTTTGCATTAATCTTAACTTCTTCCTTCTCAAGTATGCACTTGTCTATATTTAAAATTGAAGACATTTGATCATTTGTATTCACACAACTGCTAATTTCATTAGCATGTTTACCCAAAATTGAAGACAATGGACTTTGCACATATTCATTCCTCATTTTCTCCATATTATCTAAACATGTGTAAGCCATCTGCATACTCAATGTTTTAAAATCCTTTAACAGTGGACTAGATCCCTCCTCAAAAGCTTCAAAATACATATGAATGCAATCTGAGGTACTAGGTCTGAAATTTTTAGAGATTAGTGAAAGAGTAACAACAAATATGTGACTAAAAGCAATGCTTGATTCTTCATCTTGTTTTTTAATCTGCTTTAACCTTGCGACAAGGTCATAAGGTTCTTTTGCAAATTCATTTCTATAAGCATCCACTAGTTTATGCCAGGAGGAAAAGAACTTCTTAGGAAAACTTAAGTACCAGTCCCTAGCTCTAGCTTCAAGAGATTTGATAAAAAAATTCATCCACATATCCTGATCTCCAAATGAATGTTTCTCCATGAAGCTAGAAAAAATTTGGACATGTGCATCTCCTTCACACACATTACATCAATTAAATCTAGGCATTTGCTTATAGACTCGAGTTGGCATACTTCCAACCTTGTAATCAACCCATGAAAAGTCTAATTGGTTATACAATGGATCAAAAGAATTGACAAGAGGGGCAGTAACTTGGCTAGTAGATCTAGTATGGTTATCATTTTTATCATCATGTAGAGACATCACCCTTTTGTTCAAATCTTCAATTTTCCTCTCCAACACAACTTTCCTTTTCTGGCTTAGCATAAGCTTGTACACACTTGGGTTCATGTACTCTGTGGTGTCAAATTTTTGAGGATTATTAGACTTTTGAAGCTTCTTGGAAATATGTATTAAGGCTCCTAACGACATGCTTATTTCCGTTTGGTAATCCATAGATATATGCAAATATGGATTTAACTAATTGTGCATAATCATAACCATGACAATATAAAGGATCACTAGGATAATTGCTAATATGGTGGTAAGCTAGGCTTGAATCATATGATAATGCGAATGGATGGAAATCCCTAGGATATACAAATTCATTCTAACATTCCATACTAGCAAATCTTTGAATACTAGACAAATTCTTTAAATGGAACATCAATTGCATTCAATATGACAGGGCCAACAAATGAAAGTATGCATAGAACCATGTACCTTCACATCTCCAACTACTACAACTTTGAATAGAGCATTTTCAGGTCACAATAATAAACAACCCTTCATGTGCATAAATTGTAGAGCAGAGTCGCCACCTCTTCAACAAGAGGAAAACCTTTGAAGCAAGGATATCTTCATCAATGCAAATGAATTCTCTAAGTTCTCCCAGCAGAGTCTCTTCACAGTCTTTTGAATTTGGGGCTGCTACAAATCAATTTGCAGATCTAGAACTTCTTCAACATCTGAACTAGTCATTCATTCTTTTTAACTCTTTCCAAATGGACTTCAACAAATTTTCATCGGAGTTTCTAGGACATAATTAACTAAATAATTCACTTCTCTCCCCAATAGAGTTGCCAATTTGTTGGTTCCCAAATCAATAGGTTCAATGAGTCCTAAAGAATAGCCACTTTCTCATATTCAGACTAATAAATGGATTTGGCCAACAAACAAATTCAGTCAAAAAGACTGAAATCTCCTACACTTCTGGCTTTGCAGGACCAAGGTGGGTCTACCCAATAGTATATTTACAAATACTTGTGTGCCAAAGTACCAAATATACTGTAAACAAATGATTCTCCTCAAATTGTTTAAAAGACCCAATACCCTAAAGGTTTGGTTGACCTTCATGGCATTGTCTAATTCACACATGAGATATGTAGAGCATTAAATTCCACACACAAACAAACTGAGATTGATAAGTAAATTGATTTAAATTGTGATTAGCTGCTGAATTAACCAACAAAATGAAACAAGAATAACAAACTTAGATTAGTGCCTCATCCTTAGAACAAAGTCAACTCCAATACCTACACAACCTAATAACAATTTAATACACAACATCAATTAAGCTTTGAAGATACTGTATTACAGTATTTCAACATAACATCTCAACCATCACTTCTTATCAAAATCCTAACACTCAATTTAACATAAAATAGTAGCTTCACTCAAGCATTTACATCAATTCCTTGAATCAATAGGCATGAACAAAACTAAACATCCACTAGAATTCAATGGAGAAAAATAAAATAACTCTTGATTATGTTATTCATAGCTTATAAAACCAGTACATAGGAGAGAAAATGGCCTCGAATTTGCACCATTCAGTATTATTATGCTAGTATTGCTATCAAATTACATACATATTGAAAAAATTAGACCCTAAGACTTAACTCTGAAATGATCTGTATTACAATGTTCTCCATGAATAATTCTAGAACTCTCTCTTACAATGAATCATAAATTTGCACTTAAGGAGAAAGAAACCCTGAATGTACATCAGAAGAAGACACTTGGAAAACTCAGGTTCATCGATGAATAACTGCCCATCGCATGAAGAGAAGCCCTATTTTGTACTCTAATTCATGCCTCTTGCATTTTCCCTCTCATAGAAAAATATTCCCTTACTGGGAAGACTTCATTCTTCATCATTCGCCTTGTCCGTGCAATAACAAAAAATTACCTCTACTTCGTGAGAAATTTCATTCCTCCATTTACCCCTGTAGTGAAAACTTTCTGCTTTACTTGTGAATTTTTTTTTATTCCTCTGTAGCTGAAAACAATTCTACCAGTGCATTTATCTTTTTCAAAGAAAAATATTTTATTTGTGAAGGCTCCTTACTCGCGTATCTTTACTTTAATCTTCCAACACTTATGCATTGGCTTTATCCAACAAAGAAAAAATATTTTTCTAGTGAAAGCTATTCACTTTTTTATTTGTTTTTCCCAACATTTTAAAATTTTACTTTATTGCCCTTTTATCTTTTATATTTAAAAATATTGTTTTTAAATAATGCAAACCCCACATCCTTTCAGGCAACATTTTCAATTCACCATTTAAAAGAAAACTTTTAAAAATCTTGTCGGGCCTGCCTTGGAGCCTCTCCCCGCCTCCCCGCAATCTTCTTCTTACGTCAACACCAACTTGCATGGGCTGGTGACATACCATGTTATAGAGCCCAAGATATTAAAATTTTAAAATATTTTAGAAACATCTCCCCATGCCCCCACTGAAGGCAACTCAAGGCTGGTGGGTCCCCCACGGGTTGGCGGGGGACGATTTGGATAGGTCCACATAGCCTCCACTAATGCCTATTGTTGATTTGAAGCTCGCCCTAATTCCTTTGTTTGTTGGTTCTTCATGGAAATGGTGGGGAGCAAGGTTTATGGTTTGCAATAGTTATCAAACATTGATATCTTCTTCCATCAATTCCATCTGAAATCGTGCGAGATACGGGCCTTTGAAACATGAAGGCGCCATTTTTTGTTGTTTAGTAAGGTTCTCCACAACCTACGCCACTATCCTACTCACAATGAGTTTGAGAAAAATGTGGTAAGATTAGGGTTTCAACGCCTCAATAGAATTTCCTCAAACAATTTTGATACATTTTCACTTCAAGCGCTAGCTGCTCCTGTATATAGTCTCCCTACAACATCGAATTGAACCCTTATTGGCCTGATTCTTGGCCACCCCTCTTACAACATACAGTTCTTGGTACTAGTGGCATCTCTTTATAATACATTCATTGAGCTTCCTCAAGAGTGTCACCTCATGTTGTGGATTGATCCTCTCATGGTGAACAACTGCAGGGTGATTTCAATTTCCAATTGAAATTTCAACATAAGAATTGCTTGTATCATATATATTTGGTGCGGCTTTGAATGATGTTTATTCTGTGAGGTTTTCAATGAGTGCACATCCCCTTCTGAAAACATTCCCCTCACCTCCAAACTGCTTTGATCTCATTCTGAACCTGCACCATGGTTGTTTCAATTGTAACAACAAACATCTCATGTCATCAAGCCCTCACAATATGTGTTGACTCGTCCTTTGAATCCCTTTTCAATGCTGCGCAACATATGCAAAGTATTCGAGGTATTTTTATCTACCTTAGGTGCGATTACAACATTTGAAAATTTCTTCTATTCTTTAATGTTTTGATGGAGAGCCACATGCTCTCCATAAGCCATCACTTTGGCCTAGGAAAATTAGATTGCCAGAAAAGTGTGTTGAAGCTCGAACTCCCAAATATCAGATGCTTGAAAGTTTCAAGTGCATTTTTTACAAGGTGAGTATTTGAGTGTATGTTGTTCATACCTGTCAAGCATATGTATTTTAGATAAAATAGTTGAAGGTAGAGGCTCTCTTGAAGGGATTAGAACAAGCCACTTTGGTTGTCCATTATCATAATGCTACAGTTAATTGTAGAATACCAACATAAACTGATCAACCTGTGTTGGTGTGAAAGTAAGCTTTGTATACTCTTTGTTGACATCATAACTATCCTAACTAGAATTTTCTAAAAATGATTTGTCTTGTCCTTGAAGCATAATCATATCTCCATCATAGACCTTATTTGATGTCCAATGTTCATGCCACCTTGGCACTAGCTCAGATGGAATGCCAACAGTTGTTGCAAAGAATATAGCTACACCAAGTAGAAACTTTCTCTAAGTGGTCAATTGTTTCCATGGAGTTGAGGTAGGACAAAAACTCTTTCACCCCCTTTACTCTCCAATTCAAGAATGACATCAACTCAATCAGGAAACCTGAACAATATTAGTCCTTATAGAAAATTTGCTTTCTCAGTGTTATGTAACTATTTAAACAACTTAGCAAGATTAAATAGTGTTGTGACTTTATCCCATGGTAAGTCAAGTGGAACACCATCAACAAAATCATCTTTATCATCTCCTTCAAACAATGACACTTTATCTTTCTTTGGATCCAATTTCAATTGACAAAATCACCATAAGAATAGTCTTACCAACATATCCTTGTCTAGAAGAAAATTGTGAAAGGCTTCTACCTCAAAGTATAGAATCACTAATGTTGCACTCATAGCAGTAATGAGCATCTGAATCAATATTTAGGATATGTGACTCACTACTTCATTCAAATGGTTGAATGCTTTCCTCAAATTGTGTCACATGTTGGGTCCCCTTTTGGGCCTGACTAATTTTTTTTGTTTGTTTTCAAACAAGTTTTAACCCTGAATTGATGTGAGGTTGCGTCTGAATGCATATGAGGTGAAACAATGAACTGGGTTATCATTAAAATATACTTTCAAGCATATTTGCATAATGGTCAAAATTGGTCTTGTGGGCTCAAGAATCACCTTGGAAAACCAATCAAATGACCTCTTGAAGCTATACAAATTTATAGGCATGTAGACATTTGACCCAAGAATACAGTGCAACAAAAGAGATTTCGAGGTGCAAGATATTCGATGTCAAAGTTGTTCAGTCAAAATTTCCTGCAACTGCACATGTTCAAAACCAATTATGGCTCACCAAGTCGCCACTTCAAAAAAATACAAAATCATCTCTTGGGAAGCTACCACTCGAAACATGAGATCATTTATGTTCATTGAGCACGTGTGCAAGAGGGATTTCCTTCATTCATTATTCTTCACGAGATGTTAGGGGTCAAAGTTGACCACCTTGAAACATGTAAGAAATGCAGATGTAAAATCAGAACAAACCGTATTTGCTTTTGATCTCGAAAAAATATCAAATTAGATCTTGAGACTATAAAACTGAACCAAGGAGCATATGAATGTGGGGGGAAACTTAGTGCACTAATCCTTTTGTCTTGACAATCATCCAGCTATGAAATACAGGTCGAACAGGAGGCCACTTCACAGGACAAAGTCTGCAAACAACAAAACAGTCCCTAAACCTTCCAGCTTTGCTTTTCAAAACCCTGTCAAAACTCATCATGGGGAGCTGAAAATTGACATGCATGTTACCATATGCCAACTAAATATGTCAACCAAGGGGTTTGGCTTGAAAATCAACTAGCTTTGAACTATGACCTTTGAAAGTAGGTCTGTTGGGAAGATTTTTTAGGTGCACTTCTGAGTGTGTAGAGGCAAATTTTCAATACGAGCACTTCAAATTTACAAAATTTGAAGGTACCATCAATATTAGATTGCAAGGGGCTCAATTAGAGGGACATTTTGTTTGAAAAGCAATGAAATTTTTGCAAACGATCTTGTCATCAAGGAATCCTTTTGAAAGATCTTTCATTGAGGAATTTGATAAAAAGAATGGCCTTCTCGAGGGAAAGCTTTCTGATTCTTTTCACTAAAAAATTGATTTCAAAAGAAAATATTGCTAAGGGGATCTTTATTGAAAGATAAAATTTATGAAAAGTTTAAAATTTTTCAGCAAGGGATTTGTTGGCCATCGAATGCACCTTAGGAGCCCCCCTTAGGATGGTGCGTGCGAACTGAAGGATCACATGGCATACTAAGGAAAGGAAGAAGAGGTGCAGAGATGTCATGGCTGATAATACATGATGAGATGCAGATGTGGAAATTTTGTTGCATAAGCGAGGGACAACACATAGGCACCACAACATCAAGAAGCAAGCAAAGAAGAGAGAAATATAAACAAAGAAACGTAAGCAAAGATGAAGAAACCAAGAGATAGGGGAATCTAATAATTTGGGGTTAGAACTATTCATAAATATAGATAAATAGATATAATATAATATATGTATGAACTGTCATCAATCTCCAAATATATCAGAATGTGAAGAGCACATGAATACAAAATAAAAATAAAAAATTGGGTCAACATGGAAAGGAATTCCTCCAAGGCTTTGCATTGTCCCCAATCATCGAAAATAAAGTTACAACATATAGAATAATGATGAAACATATAGAGGAAGTTTACAACATAATTTCAGTCATGTATCCAAGCACCTACAAGGGCGGCATGGGTCCTCTAGGAACACATAGAAATGAGCACAGGGGAAACACAACACACACACAAATCTAATCTACAGATAAAGAAAAAGGCACTCTCCTAGTCCTCATCAAGCAGGAGGTCATCATTCTCCAAATGTAGATTATCATAAGAGGAGGGCGGATGAGCCTGCAAGGGCAGGATAGCAAGGGGAGCGCCCTCCAACTCTCCTACGACAAGAGCTAAGAAGAAGGCCCCTCAAGATCTCCTTCACTCAACTCTTGTGAGGTAAAAGTCATCAATCTTGCAAAGATTGTTGACAGAGCTGGTACATCATCTACTGAGTTAAACATGCACTTAACAGGAGTGCCATGTGTTAATTGAGTGGGAGGTGAAGGAGAAACCTGAGATCCACCATTAATCTCATCAAAAGAGATAGTGACAAACTTGGGAGATGCCGAGGTTGCCTCCATCACAAGGACAACACAAGCGAAAGTAGAAACCTCTCCCAAAGAAGTTGATCCCTTCTTTCAGCCTCCATTGGAAGCGATGTCGTCCTCCAAATTATGCTTCATCAAAGTATGTAGAATCCCCACAAATGAAGCATAAGGTGAGGAGGAAAAGGAACAAGTTGCAACAGACACCACCATGGTGTTTGGCATGCCCACGAGCTAGGAAAATGGAGGGATGTTTAGAAGGGACATTAGAAGAGGGGGCTTGATTGAGGGAGTGATAAACACTTACACCCTTTTGAGGTGAGTGTCATTAGCATTTGCAGGAGGAGTTAGAAGCAAAATTGAGGTGATGAGAACCGAAGTGGAAGGAATAGAAGAGGGAGGCACAAAAAGGGATGCTGAAACAAGAGCTACTAGCTCCCCTTCCACCTTTTGTGAGGTAGCTTGCTCCTTAGCTAGAGCCTTCCTTTGGTGCTTACGCTCACACGCAAGCCAGTTTCATTAGCTCTGAGAACTGGAACCCGCTACTTGAGAAGGAAAAAGAGGCTCTTGTTCCCCATAGGCGTTTCCTCCACAACCATTGCCGGTGGAAGGACAACCTCATGGATGGGAGCAAGAGTAGGAAGTGTAGGAGTAGACATGACGACAGGTGGAGAAGCAGACATAGGTGCCTCAATAGTGGGCCTCTTCCCATTCACTTCCTGAGAGGTAGGAGCGATAGGAGGCCACAGAGGTCGAGATGTAGGGGAAATTCAATAAGGGCCTTTCCCCTTACCATAGACAACGAGCCTCAACACTATGGGTAAGATGAGAAGTTCATTTACTTGACGCTTGGCCTTCTGCCAAGTGGGAACCATTGGACCCCCCATGCGAGGCATGGGAGTAGAGGCCGATAGTGCCACAACAGGGCAAGAGGCAGAAGTGGATGGAACACCAGTAGAAGAGGAAGGCTCCTAGGTGCAAGTCGGCTTCCCCTTCACCTTTTGTTGATAGGAGGAGGTATCCTGCTGCTACACAATCAAAACTTTTGACTGAAATGGCATAAGGGGAGATACTTGGTAGGTCACCTTCGACGCTATGCCCTAATTCTTATATTTGACATAGATGTGGTACAAGTTTGTCCTTGGAGGAAGTGGACTGACCGGGGCATGCCAAAAGTGATCTAACAAGTAGCCCACACGTGACACTAGAGGTTTATACCCGGTGTCATGTACAATGTGCACAAAGCCCTCATGAGAAAAAAAAATACTTATGAATTATCGAAGCGACTACATTCATGGAAACTAGCCATGGGATGCCTAGTTTCACTCATAACAAGTTCGAATCTGGGATGACATGAAAAGGAGCATTTATAGTCCTGGGTCCTACCAAGACTAAGAGAGTGATGGAACCAATTGGAGAGACTGAGAGTCCATCGTGCTTACGTATTGTGCTCTTTGATTCATCATACCCATCCTTATATAAGAAAATTATCAACAAAGTCTCGTCTGTTATAACATTCACACGACATGTGGGATCAACCAGAACACTAGTCACAATGTTCTTGTTGATGCGAGCGGGAATGTACAGAGGAGAAGACTCTTTGTTCATGTTCATAGGTAGGTCCTATGACGTGAAAGTTATAGCGGGTGATCCATTCGCAGGCTAGGCAGGAGGAATAGGGAGATGCATAAAAGAGGCCATGTTTACATACTTCGAAAGGAATTCCTCAGGATACCCCAAAGCCTCAAGAATCAGATAGTGAAATTTCTAGATTTTGCTTCCCAATGCCTATGGATCCTTCGAACTACACCGCTAGGGGTTGTAGGTTGGGTTGCAAGGCTATGCACCTTGCAACACACAAACCTACAATGTGCCTAGAATACAAGAGAAGGTTCTTTCAACACTATGAAACAAAATCAAAATATTTCATGTTGGGTTCATCAAAATGTAGAGGAGGGGAACCGACTGCTCTGAGACTCTAGGTCACGGGAGAGTCCTAAGCAACAGGCTGCCATGATCTACCTCAATCTTGCTAAATGATTTGGAAAGGTTAAGTGGTTAAGGTTGAAAAGGAAGAGAAATCTAGTTGGTATTGTCCTTTTGCTAACTCGAATGTTTCAGAGAGTCAAACGAGCTAATTTTTAGAGTTCAATCTATGGCCTAGACAATTCACTACTTGAGGATGACAGTGCAGAACATGGACTCCAATACGTCACACTGACATCTCAATGGGGTGCTAGCGTTCGTACGGACATAGGACTTCTGAGACAGATTAAAACACTTAAAATGTAACTAATAGTCCGACTAGTAGATTTTTTATGCTATGACAAAATATAAAGAAAGTACAAAAACAAAATTCAACAAGAATACTTTAATTAGCTATGCTCAAATTGCCAAAGGAAGTGAGCAAAATAGACCTTTCTATCGAAGAGTTGAATCTTCAAAGAGCTCCACACAAGAGTACTTACACACAAAAGACCAAGAAAAATGTTGGGGCTATTTTTAGAGGACTACCTTAGTCAGTCTGTTGCTTTGGTGTTTCCACCTCCACGAAAAACTAGATCTAGCAACAATGTAGAAAGATGAAAAAGAAAGTGTATTGGAATGGAAGTGCCAAGCAATGCACAAAACAAAATATGCTACTATGTAACACAATGATGCAAAGACAAGTAACAATGGTGGATATCACCTTCACATCTATGTTCTCTCAAGGAAACTAGAGGAAGGAGTGAGCTTGCAAGTTCTCCAACAACTCTGTCACAAGAATGGAGTGGAGAAGACAAGAGACCAACAACTTGCAGCTACAATGGACGTGGTAGTGAAGCTTGAAAGTGTGTAAGTTGATTAGCAATGCATGAAGAATTCAATCCAACAAAAATATAGAGTGGAGAAGTTATGAAGAAGTTTCAAGAAGATGGATAGAATGAAAGATTAAGAAATTTGAATGGAGAAAGGGAGGCAAGAGAGTCATTTTGCATTGATCAAGGGGGTAGGAGGAATTACGGTACACGTCCAATAGAGAAACATAACACCTCTGTAGATTCGAGATTGGGGAGGAATCCTATCAGGACAAAAGCGCAACGTGCATGTCCCTGACCAAATTCCTCCACCAACACGAAAACAGGCTACTGGGTGGACAAGGAAAAGTGGTAGATGTCAGGATTGCATCATTGAAATTACATTTTCTAAGATGAATGGTATAAAAATCTAGGGAATTTGCAAGGGGTGCAAACTCACGCCATTACACATATAACATGATCCCTTCTACTAGCTCAATATTTGCTTCTAGGTTTCATGGAGTTCAACTCAATTATATCTCCATTAAAATTTTAGAACTGTCACACTTTATAAAATAAATGACCACCTAGAAGAGACATTTATGTTTTAAATTTTAAAATGATATAAACTAATGAAATATAGAAAAATTAATGTAGTTTATGTTTATGATTTAAAAAATTAGCTAGATATATATTTTTATAAATTTAAGAGAAGAATTTTGATTGCTATTTTTATTGAAAAATGTGAGGTCGATGGGATGTTACAAAAAAAAGATTTTTTTCCACACATAGTTAACTTATATGTATGTATGTGTATATCTTTTCCTCATATACATATACACACACACATGTATGTATATATGTATATATGTGTGTATATGTATGTATATGTACATATGTATGTATATGTACATATGTATGTATGTATGTATATGTGTATATATATTGGGGAAAAATATTGTAACATCTCTCATTTCCAATCCCTTTATGATTCTATGATTGTCCAATTTTATAATAAAATTGGAAGTGCTCTAATAACTTATGTTAGATGTAGAGTGTCATTTTAGCGTACAATGTGAGGTTATTCACATTGTTAATTGATTAAGGGTGATTATATGATTATATATTTCTTAACAATGCTACTAAAGTATGTGTGGAATGATATGCAACAAGAACATGCATAAGGGAAGAATTAAGTCTTGGTGCTAAAGTATTCTCAAATAGAAGTTTGTGGGAAAAGATTAACTAATTAATATAATATGACTAATTTAATTAAAAATAAACAAATAATTAGTATAAATTAAATTATATTACATTGTTTATTTATTGTGGTAATTAATTTATTTTGGGAAAAGAAAAAAGTTTAATTATTTTATTTATATTATATTTATTTTATTGATTAATTAAGAAGGATAATTTTCTAATATTATTTCAAAAGAAAAAAATATTATCAAGAATGGATTTTTTAATATTATTGATTTACAAAAGAATTTGTATGACAAAGGAAAAATCATTTTAATATTATCTTCCTTTGTTAAGAATACAATATACTATTTTATTTTACTTTTAAGATTTTGAGAAGAAAATAATATTATTTATTAAAAAATAAAAAGAATTAATTTTATTCTTTGTTTTGATTATGCAATTGAGAGAATGAAATAAACATGTTTCAAACTTGAACATTTTGAAAGTACTTTTTTTTTAAGAATTAAATAATTAGTGGTTAGTGAATTATTTTGATTCATCGTCATTTATATTTCCAAATTGTTACAAGGTCAAGAGTTAGTGTTCTTTTCATGAATTTCTTTATTTTGAATTAATAATGAACATAAACTATTTGTGAAAGAGGTTGTGTTCATTGATTACTTGTGCAAGAAGATAGTTATGGATGTATTGAACTATGATTTGGGTATTTCTTATTTCGGTGTATTTGTTTTATTTTTTTTGAATAAACATGTTCATCAATATTTATATGTTTATCTATTATATTTCATCTTTTGTGATTAAATCAAATCGACATATTGAACTATGATTTGGGTATTTCTTATTTTGGTGTATTTGGTTTAATTTTTTTGAATAAACATGTCCATCAATATTTATACTTTTATCTATTATATTTTATCTTTTATGGTTAAATCAAGTCGACTATTTTTTAATAAAAATTGGTTAAACTCATATGAGAAAAATCAATCTATTATGTCCATTATAACTTTAATTTTATGAATTAGATTTTTATAAAACTTATAGGAGATATGCAACACCATATTTTTAAATCCTCAAGAAAATTTAATCATACCTAGATTGTAAATAATGATATATTGATGATTTAGTGACTATCTATTAGTACTGATGATATAATAATTAAGTCTTATTAATTATTCTATTTATTCATATGATACCTTTTGTATCATAATTGATTAAATTTATGTGATTTAATTAGAATGATATGATTTAAAATCGTAAGAAGACTATAGTGTGATATTTTAGTGTCTTGAAAGTG
Organism: Sequoia sempervirens; assembly: GCA_007258455.2. Classification (NCBI taxonomy): domain Eukaryota; kingdom Viridiplantae; phylum Streptophyta; class Pinopsida; order Cupressales; family Cupressaceae; genus Sequoia; species Sequoia sempervirens. Next base: position 40,353 of record VDFB02354993.1, read on the forward strand.
AACTATTGTCTTACCTCTTAGAGGTTTATAGAATTGTATGCAAAATCTAAGTGGTTGTATGACTATATTTTGACTTTATGAATGGTTCGGGGTCAATGAATTATATTGTATAATATTTTATTGGATTTTTATGTTCATGTAAATTTAATTTAGTTTGGTGTTGTTTTGTCTCCTTGGGGAGATATTCGTTGAATTATGATATCCTTTGTGTCATGCTTGATTTATGCTAATATGTGACATCCTTTTATGTCATGTTGGATTTATGTGGATATGTGACATCTTTTATGTCATGGTTGATTTATGTTGATATATGGCATCTTTTGTGTCATGGTTAATTTATGTTGATTTCTTTACTTCTATGTCTTGATTAATTTGTAGAATCTTTTCTGTCATGGTTTATACATGATATCTATTATGTCACTATTTTGTAAGAAGACTATAGTGTGATATTTTAGTGTCTTGAAAGTGAACTATAGTCTTAACTCCTCGAGGTTTATAGAATTGTATGCAAAATCTAAGTGGTTGTATGACTATATTTTGACTTTATGAATGGTTCGGGGTTAATGAATTATATTGTATAATATTTTATTGGATTTTTATGTTCATGTAAATTTAATTTAGTTTGATGTTGTTTTGTCT
>VDFB02354994.1:0-44030 GCA_007258455.2 Sequoia sempervirens
AGCTCTTGCAGCCCAAGTTGAAGAAAAGGATGAGTGGGTTATTGACAGTGGATGCTCACATCACATGACTACTAATAAAAAAAAAATTGTAAGTCTAGAGAAGTATGATGGTGGTGTTGAAGATTTGGAGACAACAATGCTGGTGTGATTCGGGGCAGAGGTACTATATGTCTTGGTGGTAAGGATAACACTGATGATGTTCTTTATGTTGAAGGCCTAAAGCACAATATTTTGAGTGTTGGACAGATGGTGGATAAAGGCTATGATCTACAATTCAAAGATGGAAGATGCATGATACGTGGAAGTTCTAGCAATATGATTGCTACTGGTAAACAGACAAAAGGCAATATTTTTAACCTGAATACTGCTAGTGGGAGTTTTTTAATTGCTCAAGTAGATGAAACCTGGTTGTGGCATAGGAGGCTATGTCATGTAAATTTTGATAACAAGGTAAGTTCCACTCAAGTAGTAAGATATCTACCTAAGTTAGTGAAGCTTGCTAACACAATTTGTAAAGAGTGTCAAATGGATAAACGGACTAGAGTCTCCTTCCAGAGCAAACAATTTCACTAAAATGATTTGTTGGAGATGCTACATACTAACCTCTGTGGTCCCTCCAGAGTCATAAGTATTCAAGGAGAAAGGTACTTTATGTTGATTATTGATGATTACTCTAGCATGATATGGGTTTCCTTCCTAAGAGAAAAATGTGAAGCACTAGAAAAGTTCAAAAGTTTCAAGGTTATGCCAGAGAATAAGAAAGGTCTAAAAATCAAGTGTCTAAGATCTGACAGAGGTGGTGAGTTCACTTCCAGGGAATTCAACTCTTTTTGGGAAGAACATGGAATCAAAAGATAGTTATCGGCTCCGTTAATCCCTCAATAGAATGGAGTTGCAAAAAGAAAGAATAGAACTATTTTGGATGCTGCTAGAACAATGATGATTGAAGGAAATGTGCCTCATATGTATTGGAGTGAAGCTATAATCATTGTTGTGTACACTTTAAACTGGGTAAATGTTAATGGTAACTCTGGTAAGACCCCTTTTGAGCTATGGTTTGGTTATAAGCCTACTATTAAATACTTCAAGGTTTTTGGAAGCAAATGCTACATCAAGAGAGATGATGATATAGGCAAGTTTGATGCAAGAAGCAATGAAGGAATATTTTTAGGTTACTCAACTAAAAATCAAGGCCTACCGATGCTATAACAAAAGATTGAGAAAGATTGTTGAGAGTGCAAATGTCAGAGTTGATGAGGATTTTGCTAAATCATCTAGATATTGTGGATATGATTCAGATGAAGACAATACAAAGGGGAAAATGTTCAGACACCAAATCTACTTCAGATTATTCCATATGTTCTGGTAAAGCAATCTCAACTCATTCTGGTAAATCAAGTAAGTCAAGAAGCACAAACAAGTGCAAGTGCAAAAGAAAGAACAAAAGAACCAGAACATCATGAAAGTCCCAAAACTCTAAGGTTTATAAAGCTAAATCATTCTGAAAGTCAAATTATACGAGATAAGAATAAAGGAGTGCAAACTGGAAGGAAGATTGCAGAAGAGTATTTCCTAATTTCCAAAATTGAACCTAAAAATGTCATTGAAGCCTGCCAAGATGAACACTGGATGGAAGCTATGAATGAAGAGCTGACACAAATTGAAAAGAATGACATGTGAATACTGGTTCCCAGACATAAAGACAAAAATGTGATTAGTACTAAACGGGTGTTTCGAATTAAGTTGAATGAAAAGGTGAATTGGTCTAGAATAAAGCAAGACTCGAATGTAAAGGGTATTCTTAGATGGAAGGTGTTGATTTTGAAGAAACTTTTGCCCCTGTTGCCAGAATCAAAGTTGTTAGATTATTTCTTGCTTATGTTGCATACAAGAACTATAAAGTCTATCAAATGGATGTCAAGTCTACTTTTCTGAATGGAGAACTAGAAGAAGAAGTATACATTGAACAACCAGATGGATTTCAATTGACTGATAAGGAAAACATGGTTTGCCACCTAAAGAAAGCTTTATATTGACTTAAGCAAGCCCCCAGAGCCTTGTATGCTAGTTGGAAAAATACTTACTAAATCTTGGATTCACTAAAGGTACTGCTGATAGCAACTTATATTTCAAATTGGATCATGATAAAGAGTTAATTATAGAAGTCTTTGTTGATGATATTATTTTTGGAGGAGATGACAATCTATATATGAAGTTTGTTGATGAGATGAAGGATGAATTTGAGATGAGTATGATTGGAGAGATTAAGTTCTTTCTAGGATTTCAAGTGACCTAGTTAGACAAGGGAATTTTCATATCTCAATCCAAATATGTGAGAGAGCTACTGAAGAAATTTGGGATGGAAGAATCAAAGCCTGTTGGTATTCCCATGGTGATCGGATGCAAGCTAACACAGAATGATGATTCTCCTAAAGTGAATCAAACTAGATATAGATCAATGATCCATGGATTGTTTTATTTAACCCAAACTAGACCAGATATTATGAATGTTGTATGTATGGTTGCTACATTTTAGGATGATCCAAAAGAATCACATGTGACTACTAGCAAGAGAATATTCAGATATCTAAAAGGAACAACTGACTTTGGACATTGATACCCAAAGGATGATGATCTCACTTTGAGTGCATATACTGATGCAGATTGGGTTGGAGATGTAGATGACAAGAAAAGTACTAGTGGTAGTGCTTTCTTCCTAGGGAAGAAGCTAGTATCCTGGTTGAGCAAGAAGAAGAATTCTACTTCTCTATCTACTATTGAAGCAGAATATATTACTGTTGAAAATAATTGTACTCAAGTAATATAGATGAAACAAATGTTGAAAGATATCAAGGTGATATATGAAGAGCCTATTGCCATATATTGTGACAATTCAAGTGCAATAAATATTTCAAAGAATTTGGTACTACACTCTAAGACTAAACATATATCAATCAAGTTTCACTTCTTGAGGGATAAATTGAATGAGAAAGAAGTCAGATTGGAGTATGTGCCTACCAAAGAACAGATTGCAAACATCTTTACTAAGTCATTGCTGAAGGACACTTTTGAGTATCTAAGAGGAATGCTAGGGGTATTTACCTCTCCTGATAAAAACTAAAAAGATGCATTCACTTGCATCAATCTGTGTGCTTCATCATCATATCTTGATCCAGATTGATGTTTTTGTGGTTACTACTCAGGGGGAGTAGTTAGATGTGCAAATATGTGGTTCAAAGTGCATATATGGAAAGGTCATGGTTACCTTTTCCATTGATGTCAAAGGGAGAGAAGTGCAATGTGAAAAATCCTTTTAAGGTTCAAAGAGAAATTGAGGAGAAGAGTCAGAACTAAAAGGAAAGCAAGTATGTTGGGTTGATGGTATTTTTCACATCATGTGTTGCCATCAATACCAAAGGGGGAGATTGTTGGATGTTGTGGATGTGTTGCTGATATGTGGTTGTCATAGATGTCAACACTATTATCATTTGGTGTATCAAAGGCTGTATATGTCGACGATATTGAGAAAATTGTAAAAGAAAGTGTTCTAGGTTCCCAATGGAACTGTGCAGGTCATGAAAGTGTCTTGTTCTTTATGTTGAAGTTCAGCTGTTGTTGACAAAAGGGTTTATTCTTCAGAGTATCTAGATCATCTACCAAAATTTTCAAAGGTTTGCATATAGATTTGATCATGTTGTGGTCTGACAATGTTTTTGTGGTATCTATCAATGTTCCTAAGTGAAGTTTGTGTGATTCTGGTAATTATAGTTGCTGCAGATGTTTCTCCATTGTTTCTTGATGTTTTTGGATGTCTCTAGATCGTGCTCTATCTTTGTGGTACATCCACATCCATTGGTGTGTTCGTGGTCAAATATTTTTCTATGTATGTTTGATTTTTCATGTTCTTGGCCGACATGATGATGGTAACATGTTGTCGATCTTTGAGGTGAAATTAATTGTCTTTTTGTGTTGGAGATATTGATTTAGGTCTTCACTATGCTATGGATGACCTTGGTGGATTGGCATTAAAAATTTATTTGTAAATTTGGGTCGACATTGTAACTATGTTTTATTTATTTTTCTGGCCAGCTAAGTTGATGCAATCCATGATGTGGATATATAAAAGTGATTGTTTCATCATTGTAGTGTGTGGAAAAGGTGCTTCGTGTGTTGGGTGTGCTCCTATGAGTGTATGTGTGAATATCATTCGATTTTAGAGAAAGGTGTGAAGAACATCGAGCAAAGTGTGAAGTAGTTTGAGTAAAGGAGTTTTATGTGCTTAATTGGAACTCTAATCAAGCTTGTGCCAAAGCTATTTTCTTAGTCCGTACCCTCCATATTTCAATCCTATTCCATATTGTTGGGCAGTGAGCCCCTTTTGTAATTAAGTAGTGAGCTCTAGGTAGTGTGCCTGAATGCATGTGCATTTCCCTTTATTATTTTCATTATACTTTTAATAGGGTATAATCTTGTGGACTAACATCAACCATGGTTTTTCCCCTAAAAGGGTTTCCACGTAAAAAATTCTTGGTGTTCTCTATCTCTTTGATGTGTTAATTACTTATGTTTAATTGCTTATTCATCATATCTGAGATTAAGTTAAGGAAAGTTTGAAAAGTTTATTATTTTGTGACAACTGATTCACCCCCCCTCTCATTTGTCCTTTTTTTTTCTAACAATGACTAGTGTCAAGGCTCCCTGCAGACCCGACAATGTGGGTCACCCTTGGCAGAACTCCATCTCACCTCTGTCGTCTAAATTGGCTAACCTTTAGTGACTTTCTGCACCTCCCTACCTGCATTCATTTAAGTTTTTTGAACTACAAAGATAACCCAATGCTATCCTCCCTGATCGTGGGTGGCACATTGCGAGACGTTGCTTTGCTAGTGTCATTTAAATGAAAGAGCTCAAAATAGCCAAGGTAGCCCCTGCTCCCACATTCCTTAGGCCCGCATGCCCAAATAATTAATTTAACACTTCAAAAACCTCAAAGGTGATCCAACCCATGTGCCTAAATGATGTAATACCCTAGTGGATCCCACCTCATGACAAGAATCTTAATGTGGGTAGAACCATGCGGGCCATCGTGCCTTGTTTTCCATCTGTTTATAGCTGCCCTTCAAAATGGTTGCCAGCCCAAGGGAGTCTTCACCACCTGGGCCCGCATTTCCATATCTCCCCCGAATGAAAGGAAAAACATGATCTAAAAGGAATGCTAGGATCTTTAAATGATGAATTATTCGATCTAACATGGATTTTATAAGATTTTTCTAACGCTCTCTATGTCTTGTTGTAAATATGTTGATAGCTCCTTTGATTACAGGATATATGGAATAAGTTGCAGGACCTTGAGGGGTGTCTAAGGAGAAGGAAAAGGGAAAGAAGGCTACCAAAGTTCCAAGGGGTAAAGAGGACAAAGATCAAATGAAGTACAAATTCTAAGGTGTGGAAATCAACACTAAGGTCACCATAGAATGGGACACTATCTGAGACAAAAAACCTAGGGCACATCGATATTGATGAATTCCAGTAGAGATTGATTGCTAATCCCATTATAGAGAATTCCAAGAAGATAAGGAAAAGTGGATTGGCCAAGGCAGCATTTTTCTCCCCTACCCTAGTGGCTCTTGAGCTAGTAATGGCCTATAGAGAGGCCTACCAAGAGTAGACCAAGAGAATTATGGACTAAGATGGCAACGTATTGGCTGACTTGCCCACAAAATCAATAGGGAAAACCTTCCACATCCCCACCTTTGATGAGATGAAGGAGACATCAAAATAATATGCAGAGAGCACATGGAAAGCTGACCCCTTCAAGTGCAAGAAACTAATCAATCAATTATGGCTGAAGGAGAAGAGGGGAAGTGAAAATAAAGTGCCTCAAGAGCTTTTTAGAAGCAATTTCCGCAAAGATTATCATGATATGGTAACCTTGTTCAGTAGGGTCATGGGCCTCCCAACTGTAACGTATTTCCAAGAGTGGATTTATTTTATAGAAGAAATCATCTGAGGGAAGAAAAAATTCCATTGGGCAAGAATGATTAACAACTGCCTACACAAGTAGTTTGTGGTAGTAAAGAAAACTTCTCAGTTCTACATGACCTCATACTTGGTCTACCTACTAGTTGACTGCGCTCAATATAGAGGTCTATTTGTGGGCCCAAGCTAGACTCTAGGGAGAGAACTAAAGGTGTATGATAGATACCCTCAACTCCAGTACATAAATTTCAAGAAAGATTACCGCAAAGTGAATGATGTCTTCATCGGGCACATTATCAAATTTCTTGGAGGTGAATTCAAAAGGAGAGTCAATCACAGTGTAAATTCCTTCATCTGCCAGTTCAAATTTCTCTTCATCCAGTTTCCCAAGTTTACTTACATCAGTACTGAGGGATTCTCTAAAAGGTTGTATCAGCTGCCCCAATACCCAAATGACCGGTTGGTATTGCTCGAGGTATCCAGGCAACTACAGCATGCACATACTCTTTTGAGCAACAAGAATAGGCCAGGGATTCCTTATCCCCTCACATTTAGCCAAGGAATGTATGCAATCCCCACATATCAGTGTGTGGAATATTCTAAGAAAGAAATTATTGAATATAATTTGGAGCTCCACACTGCCAGGCCATAGATGGATCTATATGGCAAGCTAAAGAAAATGGTTGGAAAGGAGTACGCCCATCTACATAATGTGGAGAAATTTTGGGAAAACTGTAAAGATGATAAAGAAGTTTGCATGAGGAACTATATGTGCATGATGACGTACTTTGTCAAAATGGTGAACTTGTTTCTGATGCCAGATCAAATTGTGGAAGAAGAAAATACTGTACTAGATCCTAGATTTGATGTTGTTGCTAACCTACCACTACCCCTGGTTGACTGGGATGAGGAAGAGTTCAATGACCTCAATATCCTGACAAAACTAATAGAGGCCCAAAAAAAATTATGGATTGATGGGAAAATCGCTCAATTCAAACTGCAAGGAGTAACTTTGACTTATGGTGAGCTTGAGGACAAGCTCAAAAGTGAGACCGATAGTGGAACTACTACTACTACCCCATCTGGGGAAACCCAGGGTTAGATCCAAAATAACGATGGATTCCATGGGATCAAGGACTATTCAAATAGCTACTTTAGTGGTGGAAGGTGAAGGAATCAGCTATAATGTCTCCACCATTGACTTGGGATAGCCACACGGGAGTAGAAAATTGATCATCTCTAGGGAGGAATTAAAAGCACAAGTAGAAAATTTAACAGCTTATATACAACAATGGTCCTCTTCCAAAGAACTACCCACCACATCGTCAACAATGCCACAACTATTTTCCAAGGACCATATTAACAAGCTTGAAAGGATGAAGAATTGCATGAAGGCCACCAAATATTGGTTCAAGCAGGTGGTCTACAATGGAAATATGGGCATCATCCACACTGTCAAGACAACAAATAAGTTCCTAGAGGTGCAAAAACAGCTAGAGGGCACAAGGAAACTTTTCACCAACTTCCCAAAGTTGTATAGGATTACATATCCTAAAATTGAGGCTATCCTCAGAATGCCCGAAAGAACATGGGAAAAGGAGGTTGCATTGATAAAGGATGATCATTGGCTCATGGAAGCATGGAAATTGGGCCTTGCTCATAGAATGGAGATCTTGGAACGAGTGTTCCATAAAGTGGAGCTTGACATAGATTGTGCCAAATAAATCAAGACAGCCTACGAAGAATATTTAAAACTGGTGATAGATTATGATATGCCCGCTGACGAGCTATATCCAGAGAAAATAAAGCCCTACTTTCATAAGAAGATGAAGATGGAGCCACAAATGCACTCATACCTGATTTTATGGATTTTATTGCTTGGGCTTTCACTCAATTTGAGCAAGTAATAAAGAACACACCGAAATGTGATAAATATTGGGATGTGATCACCAGTAGATCCAAAAATCCAAACTTTCAGGTGCTCCAATCTGATATAATGGAATGGAACAAGCTTCATAAATTGACTGGCAAGTTTGTAGAATATGCTACTATGAAGAAGCATGAAGGAAATCCAATTATTGATGATGAATTCCTCATAGTATAGTTACAGCAAAGGTAACCAGCTAAAAGACAAAGTGCTACAGTGCTAGCCACTAGAAGACAAAATAGGCTAGAGGACAAAAATGTAAATTTATCTTGTAAAATATTTAGGGTTAAGTGAAAACCTAATTTGTAGTGAATCTTGGCCACATAATGAGATTAAATCTTGGCCATTCATTTTGCTTTTTGGACACTATAAATAGGGGGTCTCCTCTTAGTTTTAAGGGAGAGTTGAGTTGTTGTAAAGACATGCTATTGGAATTTTAATAGAAATTCATTGATATTGGTGGATTCTTGAGTTTCATTTCATGTTTCATGATTCTTCTCCTCATAGTTAGTGAATTTGAGCGGATTTACTTTAATTTTCTATGTGTTAGCATGCTTTAGTAGGTTAGTTCATGTTGTTCATTGATGCTGAAGAATTTTGTTGTGTTGATGCCCTTCCTTGGTTATCCTTTTTGTTGTTTACTGATGATAAATAGCAATGTAAAGCTAGTTTGAACATTAGATGAATGTTGCACTTAAATTATATCTTTTATTCATGCTTTATGGTGAATGAATGGTTGGACATCTATAGACCTCAGAAGATTGCACTAGTTTCATGAGACTGTGAGCTAATTTGGTTGAGTGGAAATTAGTTTTAGGAAGGTTGTCCACTGTATCATCCTCCATGATCACTGTTCATTGGTAGTTTCAGACTTAGGAACGTTCCTCTTCCCTTGCCCCTTTGGCTTTTATTTTAAATAATGACTTAGGAAAAGTTCATTGCACATTATAAATCCAAATCTGATGATGAAAATGGAGTTCTAGACTATTCTTCCAAACTTCTAGCAACTGCATATCAACTCCAACACCTTAGGAACTCCATTCGAAGGACCAATTCCCCTCCATCTTAACTCACGTAAGGCTGCCATGTGATTACCAGCAAGATCACATGAAACCAACTGAATTACTCTAAGCAAGTCATGACCTAACACCCGAGAGACCTTGGAGTGATTTTCTACAACTTGTTTGTAGGAGATTTCCTTTCAAGATAGCTAATGCACTTATGCATTTCCTATGTTGAGAAGTGCAAAAGCACCCACCAATAGAACTAGAACTAGAAGGAGGGCCACCTTGAGTTAAGCTGGATCGAATCGGTTCATTCTCCCCTTAAAGGTTTCATAGAATTTTAAGGTCTACTCCGAACAAAGGGGAGTTCCAGGAGTTGCAACCCCCTACTAAGGCTAAGAGACCAAAAGAGGGGAAGCCACTTAATCTTCCTCATTCGACCCATCCACTTCATCTCCATCCTCACCTCCCTCCTCCTTCCATCCACCCCATAGTCATCCCTCCTTTTCCACATCCACCTCCTCCATTCAGCCCTCCCAAGTTTCCTTCCAACCTCTTACTTCCCAATGCCAGGGTGATGCCCCTACCCCTACCTTCCAAGTTCAAGGTGCAGTCCCAATGGTTTTTGCCCCTACGCAACCCCAAGTTTCTATTCAACAAAAAATACAACCCCCACCTCCCCTCATGGCTTGGCTAGGTAATAATCCCTCTCCACTATCCTTCAACGATTACCATGGCATGCCAGAGAATCTGGAAACCTTCTGCACAAAGTTTCATCCATGTGATCCACAGAGGAGAGAAGAACACAAAAATATTCCAAACAACATTGAAGGATATGCAGATTAATCATGTGGACGTGGCATGTAGAATTTTCCCTTATTCTTTGGGAGAGGAAGCTTTTTATTGGTATATCAACTTGCCAACAGGTTCTCTTACCACTTGGGATCTCTTGAAGAATGCATTCTTGTGGAAGTACAAGATTCCAATCAGCCCTTTAGAACTATATCAATAGTTCATGTATGTTCGTAGAGAGGTCAACAAACCCATCAGCTCCTTCAATGATCAATTCCACTGAGCCTTTATGAGACTACAAGTTCCTAATGTGCTTAATGATGTTGTTGTCTTTCCTATCTACTATGCTACCTTGGACAAACTCACTATCGCTTTAGTGAAATGAATGAACCCACCACCCACCAGTTGGTGGATGCTTATGCTGAGGTAATTATAGCCAACACTAATCTAGGACAAAAATTTTCTAGTTTGTTTCCTTCCTTGGGATAGGTTGCACATCCCATGTAGACTCAAGGGCTCACTCAAGCTCTACAATATCAGACACCTCTTATGAACCAAGTTCCGCAGCTACCTGTAGTTCCTCAATCAGGACAACCATTAGACTAAGCACCTCCCATATCTCACTACTGCAGCCACACAACCCTAGGTCTATCCTCAATAGCCTCAAGTGCCTACATATTTGCAAGGGTCCCAATTCCCACAAGCGTAAAAAAACCAACCTACTATGCAGCCAATCTTCCTTCAGAACCAAGCATCTCATCCAAGTAACGCAGACAAGGATCGGCTAGATAAACTAAAAGAAATGATCAAAAAAATGTCCATGGAGATGACACACTTGCAAAATCAAAATAACCAGTTGCAAGCATCTCAACGCAACATTTAGGAAAACCTTAATCAAGAGAATAGAGATAACCGTGATGTAGGTACTTAATCCAAGTAGAATTACAAAAGAGGGTAGAACTCCAACCAAAATTTTGAGAGAAGGCCTCCTCAAAGGCAGAATTAAATGTGGAATACTAGGCCTAACAATGGAGGTGTTACCACACCTCTTGGTTAGCCCACCAATATGGGGAATACAACTAGTGGAGTGTATCTCACCGAGGCAATATTGTTCGAATGGTGTCAGATCCATAAAATAAATAAGCATTCTGAATTGGATTCGCCGGAGTTCCTTGTGGCTACAAAGATTTTTTAGGTAGAGGTTCAAAATTTCATGGACAATGCGGGTTTCTAAGATCTAGTCCCTTTAAAACCCTATGATTCATTTGTATTTGTGGTCAATCAAGCCTCGTTCCCACGAAGTGAGAGCAATAAGCTAGAAACCGAGACTGCTTCCTAAAAGAACGAAGAAGTAAAATTGGTAAGTAGCAAAGAAACTTTATCTCAACTATTTGTTTCGATAGATAATGGTCTGGTAGATGAAGAGTCTCGTGAAGATGAGGTCCAAATGTTTCATCAAAGAGCAACTCCATATAACTTGAGAAGTAGGCAAGTAGGAGGACCTTTCACAACCTCCATTCCTCCCAATAACTTTAGCACCCCGCCTGATCCAAATGCTAGCAATAATCCTGGCTACCCTCATGTTCCCACCCAATACTTCAACAAGAACAAATAGCCAAATCAAATGCAAAACGAGTCAACTAGCTCTTCCTAGGGCAAGGCCTTCGAGGCTAAAATTGAGCAGATAGGCGAATATGTTGCTAATGAATTCAAAAAGGTTAAGATAAGTTTGTCTACCTTTGAATTGCTTAAGGTCCCTGTAGTTAGGAATTCCTTCTTTAGGATGATCAACGGGACTACTTCTAAGTCAACCCAAGAAATACCCACCAAGAGAGTCTCTTTTGAAGAGCCTCAACATGAGCCTATAGTTTAGAAAATCATAGGCAAGAAGAAGGATTTCCCCTCAAATCAGCAAATGGGGAAACAACCCACTAAAGAGAAAAGTCAAATTCAAGCTAAGGAAAATACCATTGAGAAAGATAAAAACCAAGTAGCCTAAGTAGATATTCCTATGGGTTTGTTCGAAGGGAAGTTAGAAACGCATTCTTTCCTCACTACTATTAGAATATTTGGGAAGAATTTACATAATTGCTTGCTTGACTCAAGAGCCTCGGCCAATGTTATGCATCTCACTATATGAAAAGCATTAAGGATAGTCCCCACTCCCTCTAGAAGAAAGGTGACTCAACTAGACAAAACTGAGGTGAACATAGTTGAAGAGATCAATCGGATTCCCATGCAAATTTTTGTAGACCTGAGGGTGTAGAAAGTTATTGATATTCAATTTGCAGATATACTAGATACATATGGCATAATATTGGGACAAGACTTCACCCAGGAATTGAATGGGTATGCTACGACTGACTTCTCCCACCTATAGCTGCCATGGAAGGGATTGCCAAATCAGATCCACATTGATCAGGAGCCACTCATGAAGTTCATGATCACTAAGTACAACAACACTAATGAGGCGTTGTTTGTTCAAACAGAGCTATGAAATTATTCTCCTGTGGCATATCAAGAGGAACTAGAGCCTCAAGAAGAAGAAATAATTCAAGAATTCCTCTTTGTATTATGTAACCCACCTCCCAATTTAATCTATGGACCCCAAAGCATGGAAATATTGGTGGGATCAGATGATGAATCATATAATGATGATAACCTAGGATTGTTAGATGGATTCCAAGATTTCATGGAAAAGTGCATACAAGATTAGCTTAGCCTAGGGGAAAGAATGGATTTTCATAACCTTTTGTTGGCCAATTGGTGCTAAATGCATAATATTTCCCACTTAGAATTTGAGTGTTGCTCGTGTTAGATGACACTAGAACATGTTAAAGGACAAGTCACGCCTCCAAGGGAGATGCCGCCAGAACAACCTGATACCAACCATCTTGAACCAGTGTCCATTCTAGAAATTGCAGGTGTAGGTGTGCAATCAATGAGGAATGAATACATGATCAACCCTGAAGTCAAGGAACCCTCCAAGTTCTAGACATTGCGATTCGATGGATTCAAGTCCAAGCAAGGAGCTAGAGCTAGGTTCGAGCTCATCATCCCCACAGGTAAGACTTACTTTTCTGCTCATCGGATTCAATTTTATTATACGAATAATGTAGCAGAGTACGAAGCATTAGTCCATAGTCTCTTGATGGCCCTAAGGAAGAAGGTTAGAATGTTGCAAGTCTAGTGATTCTGATCATGATAGAGGACTAGAAAACTATAGGAATAGTGTTTGGGACTTGTTAGAAATCCTTGACGTATTCAATATTCAATTGATCCCCTAATCCCAAAACCATACTGCTAATGCCTTGGATCAAGCAGCTAGTACTCTTCAACCGTTATCAATGTCTAGCCTCAAAAGGTTCATCATTGAGCTTATCTCCACCCCATTTGTGCTAGACAATGTAAATCATTTTTAGGTGTTCAATGATGACAAGCACATATTGGAGTTCATGACGAGCTTCGATGTATTTGCAACCTAGATAATTGATGAGGCCGAGCCAAAAGAGGCTGAGTTAGATATAGGAGTCATTATCCTCAAGATGAAAAAACTATTCCCAGAGGTATGGTCCAGCTAGAATGGATATTTTACCTAGATCAGATTAGAGATCAGGATCAGTGGGAAAAGGACTCCATTAACAATGAATGCGACACTCGCAACCTCAGATCAACTGAAGAGGTTAGAAATGTATTCATTGGAAAGGTGTGCACACCAAAAGAAAAGGAAGGGATCGTTGATGCTTTGTGAACGTATCATGATGTAGCTGCACAGAGCTATGAGGATTTAAATACATATGACACCTGGATAATCACACACACTATTCCTCTTAAGCCGGATTTCTGACCATTCCGACAATGGCAACCTCCCATTAATGCCTTATTGGAGCCCATCGTTTATAAGGAAGTAAAAAAGCTATTATTAGCCAGGATCATATTTCTAGTCAAGAACTTTATGTGGGTGGCCAACCTGGTCTTGGTTAGGAAAAAGAACAGAGAGATCAGATTGTGCGTGGACTTCTGTAATTTGAATAGAGCTTTGGAGAAAGACAACTACCCAGTGCCTTCATTTGATGACGTGTTGCAAATCATCAATGGTTTGCAAATGATATCATTTTTAGATGGGTACTCTGGACATAATCAAGTAATGGTGCAATATGAAGATAGGCACAAGATGACATTCACCACCAAGTGGGGAACCTTTGCATACAGAAGGATGTCATTTGGACTGATCAATGATTGTGCTAATTTCCAACATGCAATGGACATAGCCTTCAAGGATCTGATCAAAAATTTCATAATCATCTACATGGATGATCTCGTTGTGTTCTCAAAGAAATGGGATGATCATGTTTCTGATCTATGCAAAGTATTTCAGAAGTGCAGAGAATTTGGGACTTCCCTTAATCCGAAGAAGTGCATCTTCAGAGTTACAAAAGGTAAGTTGCTTGGACATGTTATTTTAGAGAAAGGAATCTCCATAGAACCCGAGCACATTCAGACAATACTGAAGATTCAGCTGCCAAGTAGCAAGAAAGAGCTAAAGTGTTTCTTCAAAAATATAAACTATGTTAGAAAATTTATTACTGGATTCGTTGAAATAGTCAAGCCCCTCAATGCCATGTTGAAACAAGATGCTAAAGTGGAGTGGACTCCAAAGGCAGAGTAGGACTTTGAAGAAATCAAGAAAGAAATTGCAAATGCACCTGTGCTCGTCAGCCCTAATTATCTGAAGTTGTTCTATATTTACTCCTTCACTTCAGACCATTCATGTGCCATCATTTTGACTTAGAAAGATGATTAAGTGAACACCCAATTTCCTTCATGAGTGCTCCCTTAAAGGAAGTTGAATTAAGATACCATAATGTAGAAAAGAAAGTGTATGCTCTGGTTAGAGGAGTAAAGAAATTTAGGCACTATATCTTGTGGAACAAGGAGTTCGCCATCATTCGTGATCCAACAATGAAAACATTGCTAATGTAGAATGATTTAGGAGAAAGAAGAGAAAAGTGGGTTACTTTGTTTTAAGAATACAACATGGAGATTTATCCAATGAAACTAGTATGAGGACAAGCCCTTACTCGAACAATAGCTGAAATAGTAGCTGAAGTAGGACCCGAGCTTATAGTTCAACAATACTAGCTTGAAGACATCTCTCCTAGGGAGTGGTATGATGATGTTGTCTACTACCTGCTACATAACAAGTTCCCATCTCATCTATAGGGAGTTCAGAAATGTGCTCTCCGACTGAGGAGTAGTAGCTACATGCTATGAGGGTCTATACTATATAAGAGGAATCATGAAGGGATCTACCTTAGATGTCTTGGAAAGGAAGAAGTAGCATGAGTCTTCAAAGAATTTCATGGTAAATTTGGCACTGGTCCTTCCACTACTCATCAAATCCTGTGAGCAGGATACTGTTGGCCAACAGTCTTTAAAGATGCACATAGCCACATTCGTACTTGCCATGTCTATCAGACTCTCGCAACTAGAGAAAGAAATGTTGTCCCGCTGCAACCAGTTCTGGGGGTAAGGCCATTTGCACAATGGCATCTTATCTTCATCAGTCTGGTAAGCCAACTGTATTTTGTGAGTCATAGGTACATTCTAACCACCTCTAATTATTGTACTAGATGGATAGAAGCAATTGCATGTAGGCAATGTACTACAAAGGTAGTTACCGATTTTCTCAAAAGTTTAATTTTCAATCATTTTGGTTACTCGTATGCCTTAGTTTGTGACAATGGCCCCGCTTTCTCCTCGCTCAAATTTTCTAGTTGGACCTTTGATTATGGTATTTCCCTTAAATTATCATCCAATTACTATCCCCAGGGCAATGGTCTAGTTGAATCCACAAACAAAAAATTAATCACTATGATACAAAAATTGCTCAATAGGAACCCTAAAGACTGGCACACCCAGTTACATTTTTCCTTGTGGGAAAATCGTACATGCCACAAGGCTTCCTTGGGTGATTCCCCATTGCACCTTGTTTCCTTATCGCCTCAAGATCCCCACCCTCCAATTCATTAACACTTTTTACCAAAAAGAGGATTGAAAAAAGTGTGCTTAGCTAAATTGCTTGACCTAGAAGAAGTGCATGACCGAGCTATTCAAAATTTCACAAAACATCAGGGCATGGTCAAAAGATGGCTCGATCAACGAGCCAAAGTCAAAGCCTTTAGAATTGTCATTTTTGTCTTATGTTGGGACAAGGCCCATGAGAGGAAAGGGGGACATGAAAAATTTGACAATGCTTTTTGAAATCCAAGGAGATAACGCTTTCCACCTCAAGACCTTAATTGGTGAAGATGTCCCGCTCCCTATTAACAGGTAGCACCTGAAGCATTATTTCATTGCCTAAGTTCTCGCAAGCTAGGTCTTTGTAAATACCTGTACATAGGTTAGTTTAGGCTTCTTTTGTTTTGTTGTTTTATTATTTTGCTTCGTTGATGTTTTTCTTGTCTCCCGACTGTCTTGTTTTGTTGAGGGTGTTCCTTTGTCTCTGGTGTAGTGGCCATGCTTGGTTCGAAAAATGGTTCACTTTGCTACTCGATTTTGGTGTTCTTTGGTTAAGTATTCACTCTCAACTACCAGTATTTGATTGTTTCCATGGAATTATCTCCTTATTTGAACTCTGACTTAACCTAGAACGTGGCCCTTAGTTGAATCCTTTTTACATTCATCTCAGTTCATGCACAAAAATAACACTAATTATTTCTGAGGAACTGTGAAGTGGTTGTTATGACAGTTCGGAAAGTGAAAATCTCAAGTCCACTCCAGTGACCATTGTGACTCTCAACCCATAATGAGCTTTGATGCTTACACAGTTGAGTAAAATAAGAGTATTAAAAGAAATATCGAAAAGAAAAAGAAAGAAAAGAAAATGTTAAAATCAAGCAACTATGTGGGTGTGCGGACAACTCTACTAGGGCTATGGATGCTTGGATGGTAGTAGACCATTGTTAGTGGGTCACAGCAACAACTCTATTGGGGATATGGATGCCTGACTCGCAGTGGGGAAATGTCTAGGTTACTTTTGGAGTCAGACAACTTATATAGCTTGCTTGGTCTAATTAACTACCACTTGTCATAGTTTCCAAGGAAAGGAAATGAATTCATGATATGCACACACTTCTGAGATGTTTTGTGGTTTGACTCAGTTAAGGATCTCGTTCTCCTTTAAGTCCTAAAGTTCAATTTTTGAAACCACCTCTGATCTATAAAACCAGAGATTCTAGGTTTTGAATGAGCATTTATCTCTAGAACACTTAGGAGTGTTCCCCAGCAAAGTCACCATTTATTGTGCCTATAGCACACACGCCCCGTTGGGAACGGGGACCCTCTCTTTTTTCTTTGTTGGGTCATTTTTCCTTTGCACCATTTTGTGTGCCCCCTATTTTTGAGTCCTAGGTGGTCAAGGAGTCCTAGATTTACCATCTTGAGATGATCAAAAATTCCAAGTCTTTAGCCCCTACGGAAGTCACTTGGAAATTTTCCTTCAAACCTACAAACTATCATCCTCCACACTACGCAGGTCTGCCTATGTGGGCCACCCTTGATGAAACTCCACCCGTTCTTCATTGTCGCTATGGTGGTTGAGCTAGTGCATCCACCCACTTTGTAGGTCCCACGGCCTTTGTTACTACTTCTACTACCAACTTGCCATATGATAATTGCTTGTTTGCCATCCGCTTTGCAGACTCCCCCATTCCCATCACCATCTCTTTTCAATTGTCTACCAACCAACTCCAACGACTTTCATACCTGCATTAATGGCAAGCATTTAATGCACTAAATTCTATAAATAGGAAATTTTGATAGTTCATTTTCACCAACAAACTTTCAGAACTTATTAGAGCCTCCAGCAATCGCCGACTTTGCGCCTACAGAATCCCACCACCATTCAAAGCATCATTGTTTGCATTATCTTCATGGACTTTGTCGGGTTTTCCAGGTTGGTCTTCTGCTACCATTTATGCTATGATTTTTCTTCAATTTTCACAAAACTTGCTAAACTCTGAAGAAGGAAAATTAAAAAACTAGTTAGATAACTGAATGGAGAACAAAACCCATGTCCCAAAATTCAAAATCATTTGAAATCAGCCTTAGAAAACCATGCAGAACTTAGGCCCTCTATCAATGTTCTTCAACCAGAGCCTTCGGGCCTCTGTAGGCCACACGACGCTCACTGCCATCACCTCAATATTTAAATGCCAAACTTTCAACTGTGGCCTTCATGCCCTTGAAACTCGCATATGCAGGAAGGCACTTATTCACTACCATCATCATTCAAACTTAAACAAAATCATGAGTTAAAACGAGAGCGTTTCACCCCTGCGGGTTTGTGAATGCAGGCTTCCACACCCAGATTGTCCCTCATGTTGCGCCATTCCAAAATGGCCGATCGGTCCTAACCACCCACCTTGTGGGTCCCATGACATTCGTGTGTGTTGACTGACCTCCATGCATAACTCCCTGCAGACCATCTCCTACGGTCTTCCACCACTATTCTGCCATCGTTCAATGACTGTCTCCAAACGGCGAGGCCCGCATAGGAAATTTCTAATCAACCCTCTGGGCTAAAAATTCCTAAGGTCAATCCCTTGCAGATTGCCTATTGTGGACTTTCGTCCATGGGTCTCGGTCGTGATTTTTCCATTCTGAACAGTTTGGATACCCATCTGTTTGTTGGACATTAGTTTGACCCCAAAACGGCTGACCTTCAGCAACTTTCTACACCTCCTTACCTACATTCATCTAAGTTGTTTTGAACTACAAGGATAAGTCGGCGCCGTCCTCCCCGATCGTGAGCCCTGCATTGTAGGATGTTGCTTTGCTAGCATCATTTCAATGAGAGAGCTCAAAACAACCAAGGTAGCCCTTGCTCCCGCATTCCTTAGGCCCACATGCCCAAATAATCAATTTAACACTTCCAAAATCTCAAAGGAAATACAACCTATGTGCCTAAATCATGTAATACCCTAGTGGGTCCCACCTCATGAGGAGAATCTTAATGCGAGTCGAACCATGCAGGTCGTCATCCCTTTTTTCTCGTATGTTTATAGCTGCCCTTCAAAATGGCTACCAGCCTAGGGGAGTCTGCACCCCCTAGGTCCACATTGCCATATCTCCCCCGAATGAAAGGAAAAACATGAGATGAAAGGAATGTTGGGATCTTGAAATAATGAATTATTCAATCTAACGTGGATTTTGTAGGATTTTACTAATGCTCCTTGTGTCTTGTGTGTAAATATGCTAATAGATCCTTTGATTGTAGGATATATGGAATCAGGTTTAGGTCCTTAGGGGGCATGTACGGAGAAGCAAAAGGAAAAGAAGGCTGCCAAAGTGCCAAGGGATAAGGAGGACAAAGATCAAATGAACTACAAATTCCAAGGTGTGGAAATCAACACTAAGGTCACCACAAAATGGGACACTATCTCAAACACAAACCTAGGGCACATCAATATTGATGAATTCCGGTAGAGAGTCATCACCAATCCCATTATAGAGAATTCCAAGAAGATAAATAAAAGTGGATTGGCCAAGGCAGCAGGTTTCCCACCTACCCTAATGGCTCCTGAGCTAGTAATGGCCTACAGAGAGGCCTACCAAGAGCAAACCAAGATAATTATGGACCGAGATGGCAATGTATTGGCAACGTATTGGCTGACTTGTCTACTAAATCAATAGGGAAAACCTTCCACATCCTCACCTTTGATGAGATGGAGGAGATATCAAAAGAATATGTAGAGAGCACATGGAAAGTTGACCCCCTCAAGTGAAAGAAATTGATCAATCAATTCTAGTTGAAGGAGAAGAGGGGCAGTGCAAATAAATTGCCTCAAGAGCTTTTCAGAAGTGATTTCCATGAAGATTATCATGATCTGGTAAGCTTGTTGAGTAGGTTCATGGGCCTCCCAACTACAACATATTTCCAAGAGTGGATGCTTTATTTTATAGAAGAAATCATCAGAGGGAAGAACAAATTCCATTGGGCAGTTTGTGGCAGTAAAGAAAACTTCTTAGTTCTACATGAACTCATACTTGGTCTACCTGCTAGCTGACCACGCTCAATATAGAGGTCTATTTGTGGCCCCAAACTAGACTCCGGGGAGAGAGCTAAAGGTATATGACAAATACCCTCAGCTCCAATACTTAAATTTCAAGAAAGATTACCATACAGTGAATAATTCCTTCATTAGGCACATTATCAGATTGTTCGAAGGTAACTTCGAAAGGAGATTCACTCACAGTGCAAATGCCTTCATCCACCAGTTCAGATTTCTCTTCATCCAGTTTTCCCAAGTTTAACAGGTGCTTTCAAAAAAACTATGTATGCTTGGAAAAAATCTATCAAAGCATAATAGTAATGTGGAAGCATAGACAAGGCAATGAGATGTTTGAAAAAATGCCTCAAAGAAATGTGGTCGCATGGTGATGGACATCACCATGCGACCACATTTCTTTTAGGAATTTTTTCAAACATCTCACTGCCTTGTCTATGCTACCACATTTTCCATACATTTCTACCAAAGCATTTTATAAAACAATTCACTTCCTTGCTACTATGGATAAAATCCTAAAACAGGTGCTTTCGAACAGACTATGGATGCTTCGAAAAAATATATCAAATCATAATAGTAAGAAATTACACAAGGAAATGAATTGTTTGAAAAAATGCATCAAATAAATATGGTATCATGATGATGGACATCACCATGAGACCACATTTCTTTGAGGCATTTTTTCAAACAATTCTCCATCATACATTTCCAGTATCATCTCCAAACATAACCAACCCTCCATCATATTTTTCAAGTTTAACAAACATACTTTTATCACCAATCATGTGATGTGAACAACCACTATCAACTACCCAAAATTTATATTCTTGTTTAGCATGTAGTGCAGAGATAACAATACCTTCATTTTTCTCCTTCTCTAGAGGGCTTTCCTTCATCTATTTTTTAGAATTAGTAGTAGGTTCATCCCTTATAGCAAAGAACAAGCATTCATTATCATCAGGATCTTTATAATCATAATCCTCATTATATATACTAGCATTCTCATTCACATAATATGCTTTGTTGATCTTCTTTCCTTTCCTTTCTTTCTCATGTGTTTGTTTATTCCTCTTTGCTCTTTTCAGACACTTTACAGCATAATGAACTATTTTTCCATAACTAAAGCATTTAAAGGCTAAATTACCTTCATACTTCTAGAGCCTTTTCTCATTCTTCTCACAAAGTTATCTTCTATCTCATCAAAATTTTCTTCATATGGATCTTAAACTTTTGTAGCCTTGAAAGCAGTTTTTGATTTCCATCCATTCCCCAGATTCGGCTTCCTCATCTCATAAGATGTCAGAAATCCCAACAACAAATCTTTAGTTCAGGTCTTATATTCTATACTTTATTCAATAGCACACACCTTATCACTATAAGCATTAGGGAGAATTCTAATATTCTTCTTTACAATCCTGGTTTCATCTACTGTATCACCAATTACTCACATTCCATCCACTATCTCATCCAATCTTTGTGCATAAGCTTTAACATTTTCATCTTCAGGCATGTGTAGAATCTCAAACTGTGTCTCCAAATTCTGCAATTTTGCCTCTTTGACTCTTTCATCAACTTCATGTGCCCTTCCAAAGCATCCCAAACTTCCTTAGTAGTCTTTAGATTCTGAACCTTAATCAACTCAGAATGTACCAAATTGTTCTTCAAAATGTACTTCACCTTATTGTTCGCTTCATATGTTGTGGTCTCATCAATCGTACGTAGACCATTAGTAGGAGTGTAAGGATTATTGTAAGCTTTCTCCACATCATATCCACAATATTCTAGATATTATTCCATCAATATTTTCCAAATAGCATAATTAGTTCTATCGAACTTTGGATAATCAAAAGTCATTTTGTGAGCCATCTCAGACCTTCCTCAAGTAGTTACGCTCTTCACCAAGGAACCAAGCTCTAATACCAATTGTTGAACAAGAAATCTAACAGGGGGGCTAAATCAGTTGTCACAAATTTAAACCTTAATTCATTCATTGGAACTAATGCTTAACACTACATAAATAATTAAACATTAAATACTAGTGCAGAAACTGAAAACCATCACACAAACACAATAACACCATATTTAAGTGGAAAACCCAATAAGGGAAAAACCATGGTGAGGATTAACTCACACTATAGAGAATATCAAAACTAATTAAAAGAGGCTCACTTCCAAAAATAAGGACTCACTATCCAGATTAGGACACACAGTCCAACAGGGCTAACAACCTGGAGGGCTCACTGCCACAAAGATACAAAGAAGATAGAAGAGATATGTTACAGAGAGAAGACAATCTCAATGGAATGGAGAAATCCACTACAATTTGGTCAACCACTTGTAGACATGCATGAATGATAAAGTACACCTTCTGCTCATTGCATCCAGAAACTCAACATTTATGCTTCATAGTGATCTACCACACTCACATCATACACCCACTAATTCACATCTATTTGCTCTATTTCTTTACACTTATCTCTCTTTTCTCTATCTATCTAAATTTTTCACCACTAACTCATCCTATATTTATAACATTTTCAACTTTGAAACATATCCAAAGTTGGCCATACAAATTCAAATTCAAGTTAGGTTTGTGCCAAAACATCCTAGGGTGGAATTAGAATGAGGATGAACCAAACACATGCTTTATCAATTATAAAGGTAGTGTTTAATAAAAGGTCAGCCAAACTAGTGTAAAACACATAAAAATTAATCATGAACCTTGGAGATACCAAAATTATCTTTAATACAATCAAAACAACTCAATTCTAGAATGACAAGTCATAAGACTTTAGCAAAGAGAAATTTGGACCAACAACATTTCTCCTAGACCTCAACCAGAACACAAAAAACCATAGTTCACAATTGGTGACCATAAATCGCACTATACAATTAATAAACATCTAAAAATTTGGATATAGTAGCTTCCAACAACCATTATCAACATATCTGAACCACACAAACATAGGAGCAAATCTCGAAGCAACCACTGAACATTTGTAATATTTCTTCAATACAATTTTCTCAATATCCTTGAAATATACAGCCACTAACCTGCATCCATGACACTAATGACAACAATAACTAGTTTTTAAGCAATTGACCAGTTGAAATCAATAAAAACAACTTCATTCTTACCATTCTTGCAACAGACATGTATTCAAAATCTTGTAGCATATACAACAAAGTGAGCTATTTCAAAAAAATGTCTCAAAGAAATGTGGTATCATGGTGATGGACATCACCATGAGACCACATTTATTTGATGCATTTTTTCAAATAGATCATTTCCTTTTCTATGATATTGCTTACTATTATAGTTTGATATATTTTTTCCAAGCATCCATAGTTTGTTCGAAAACACCTGTTTTATGATTTTAGCCATAGCAACAAGGAAGTGAACTATTTGATAAAATGCTTTGGTAGATATGTATTCAAAATGTGGTAGCATAGAAAAGGTAGTGAGTTGCTTGAAAAAATGCCTCAAAGAAATATGGTCTCATGGTGATGGCCATCACCATGAGACCACATTTATTTGAGGAACTTTTTCAAACAACTCATTTCCTTGTCTATGTTATTGCATACTATTATGGTTTGATAGATTTTTTCCAAGCACCCATAGTTTGTTCGAAAGCACCTAATTTATGCTTTTAGCCATAGTAGAAAGGAAGTGAATTGTTTGATAAAATGCTTTGGTAGACATGTATGGAAAATGTGGTAGCATAGACAGGGCAGTGAACTATTTGAAAAAATGCCTCGAGGAAATGTGGTCTCATGGTGATGTCCATCACCATAAGACCATATTTATTTGATGTATTTTTTAAAACAACTCATTTCCTTGTGTATGTTATTTCTTACTATTATGATTTGATATATTTTTTCCAAGCATCCATAGTCTGTTCGAAAGCACCTGTTTTAGGATTTTATCCATAGTAGCAAGGAAGTGAATTATTTTATAAAATGCTTTGGTAGAAATGTATGGAAAATGTGGTAGCATAGAAAAGGCAGTGAGATGTCTGAAAAAAAACCTCAAAGAAATGTGGTCGCATGGTGATGTCCATCACCATGCGACCACATTTCTTTGAGGAATTTTTTCAGACATCTCACTGCCTTGTCTATGCTACCACATTACTATTATGCTTTGATATATTTTTTCCAAGCATACATAGTTTTTTTTAAAGCACCTGTTAAACTTGGGAAAACTGGATGAAGAGAAATCCGAACTGGTGGATGAAGGCATTTGCACTGTGAGTGAATCTCCTTTCGAAGTTACCTCCAAACAATATGATAATGTGCCTAATGAAAGAATTATTCACTATACGGTAATCTTTCTTGAAATTTTAGTACTGGAGCTGAGGGTATTTGTCATATACCTTTAGCCCTCTCCCCGAAGTCTAGTTTGGGCCCACAAATAGACCTCTATATTGAGCGTGGTTAGCTAGCAGGTAGACCAAGTATGAGGTCATGTAGAACTAAGAAGTTTTCTTTACTGTCACAAACTGCCCAATGGAATTTGTTCTTCCCTCTGATGATTTCTTCTATAAAATAAAGCATCCACTCTTGGAAATATGTTGTAGTTGGGAGGCCCATGAACCTACTCAACAAGCTTACCAGATCATGATAATCTTCATGGAAATCACTTCTGAAAAGCTCTTGAGGCAATTTATTTGCACTGCCCCTCTTCTCCTTCAACTAGAATTGATTGATCAGTTTCTTTCACTTGAGGGGGTCAACTTTCCATGTGCTCTCTACATATTCTTTTGATATCTCCTCCATCTCATCAAAGGTGAGGATGTGGAAGGTTTTCCCAATTGATTTAGCAGACAAGTCATCCAATACATTGCCAATACGTTGCCATCTCGGTCCATAATTATCTTGGTTTGCTCTTAGTAGGCCTCTCTGTAGGCCATTACTAGCTCAGGAGCCACTAGGGTAGGTGGGAAACCTGCTGCCTTGGCCAATCCACTTTTATTTATCTTCTTGGAATTCTCTATAATGGGATTGGTGATGACTCTCTACCGGAATTCATCAATATTGATGTGCCCTAGGTTTGTGTTTGAGACAATGTCCCATTCTGCGGTGACCTTAGTGTTGATTTCCACACCTTGGAATTTGTACTTCATTTGATCTTTGTCCTCCTTATCCCTTGGCACTTTGGCAGCCTTCTTTTCCTTTTGCTTCTCCGTAGATGCCCCTAAGGACCTAAACCTGATTCCATATATCCTGCAATCAAAGGATCTATTAGCATATTTACACACAAGACACAAGGAGCATTAGTAAAATCCTACAAAATCCACATTAGATTGAATAATTCATCATTTCAAGATCCCGACATTCCTTTCATATCATGTTTTTCCTTTCATTCAGGGGACATATGGCAATGCGGGCCTAGGGGGTGCAGACTCCCCTAGGCTGGTAGCCATTTTGAAGGGAAGCTATAAACAGACAAGAAACAAGGGATGACAACTTGCATGGTTCGACCCGCATTAAGATTATCCTCATGAGATGGGACCCACTAGGGTATTACATGATTTAGGCACATAGGTTGTATTTCCTTTGATATTTTGGAAGTGTTAAATTGATTATTTGGGCATGTGGGCCTAAGGAATGCAGGAGCAAGGGCTACCTTGGTTGTTTTGAGCTCTCTCATTGAAATGATGCTAGCAAAGCAACATCCTACAATGCAGGGCTCACGATCAGGGAGGACGGCGCTGACTTATCCTTGTAGTTAAAACAACTTAGATGAATGTAGGTAAGGAGGTGGAGAAAGTCATTGAAGGTCAGCCGTTTCGGGGTCAAACTGATGTCCAACAGATAGATGGGTATCCAAACTGTTTAGAATGGAAAACTCACGACCGAGACCCATAGACGAAAGTCCGCAATAGGCAATCACCAAGGGATTGACCTTAGGAATTTTTAGCTCAGAGGGTTGATTAGAAATTTCCTATGCAGGCCTCTCCTAGTGGGTGAAACTGAAGGCCTCGCCGTTTGGAGATGATCATTGAATGATGGCAGAATAGTGGTGGAAGACCATAGGAGATGGTGCGCAGGGAGTTATGCATGGAGATCAGTCAACACACACGAATGTCATGGGACCCACAAGGTGGGTGGTCAGGATCGATCGGCCATTTTGGAATGGCATAACATGAGGGACAATCTGAGTGTGGAAGTCTGTAGTCGCAAACCCGCGGGGGTGAAACGCTCTCATTTTAACTCATGATTTTGTTTAAGTTTGAATGATGATGGTAGTGAATAAGTGCCTTCCTACATATGCGAGTTCCAAGGGTATGAAGGCCACAGTTTAAAGTTTGGTGTTTAAATATTGAGGTGATGGCAGTGAGCATCGTGTGGCCTACAGAGGCCCGAAGGCTCTGGTTGAAGAACAACGATAGAGGGCCTAAGTTCTGCATGGTTTGCTAAGGCTGATTTCAAATGATTTTGAATTTTGGGACATGGGTTTTGTTCTTCGTTCAGTTATCTAACTAGTTTTTTAATTTTCATTCTTCAAAGTTTAGCAAGTTTTGTGAAAATTGAAGAAAACTCATAGCATAAATGGCAGCAGAAGACCAACCTGGAAAACCCAACAAAGTCCATGAAGATAATGCAAACAATGATGCTTCAAATGGTGGTGGGATTCTGTAGGCGTGAAGTCGGTGATTGCTGGAGGCTCTGATAAGTTCTGAAAGTTTGTTGGTGAAAATGAACTATCAAAATTTCCTATTTATAGAATTTAGTGCATTAAATGCTTGCCATTAATGCATGTACAAAAGTCGTTGGAGTTAGTTGGTAGACAGGTTAAAAGAGATGGTGACAGGAATGGGGGAGTCTGCAAAGCAGATGGCAAACAAGCAATTGTCATATGGCGAGTTGGTAATAGAAGTAGTAACAAAGGCCATGGGATCTACAAAGTGGGTGGACGCACTAGCTCAGCCACCACAGAGACAATGAAGAACGAGTGGAGTTTTGTCAATGGTGGCCCACATAGGCGGACCCGCGTA
Organism: Sequoia sempervirens; assembly: GCA_007258455.2. Classification (NCBI taxonomy): domain Eukaryota; kingdom Viridiplantae; phylum Streptophyta; class Pinopsida; order Cupressales; family Cupressaceae; genus Sequoia; species Sequoia sempervirens. The sequence goes on from VDFB02354994.1 coordinate 26,771, forward strand.
GGGTGGAGGATGACAGTTTGCAGGTTTGAAGGAAAACTGCCAAGGGACTTCCGTAGAGGCTAAAGACTTGGAATTTTTGAGGGTGGTGAAATTTGATCATCTCAAGATGGTAAATCTAGGACTCCTTGACCACCTAGGACTCAAAAATATGGGGCACACAAAATGGTGCAAAGGAAAAATGACCCAACAAAGAAAAAAGAGAGGTTCCCCGTTCCCAACGAGGCGTGTGTGCTATAGGCACAACAAATGGTGACTTTGTTGGGGAACACTTCTAAGTGTTCTAGAGATAAATGCTCATTCGAAACCTAGAATCTCTGGTTTTAAAGATCAGAGGTGGTTTCCAGAATTGAACTTTAGGACTTAAAGGAGAATGAGATCCTTAACTGAGTCAAACCACAAAACATCTCAGAAGTGTGTGCATATCATGAATTCATTTCCTTTCCTTGGAAACTATGACAAGTGGTAGTTAATTAGACCAAGCAAGCTATATAAGTTGTCTGACTCCAAAAGTAACCTAGACATTGCCCCACTATGAGTCAGGCATACATATCCCCAATAGAGTTGTTGTTGTGACCCACGAACATTGGTCTACTACCATCCAGGCATCCATAGCCCTAGTAGAGTTGTCCGCACACCCACATAGTTTCTTTATTTTAACATTTTCTTTTCTTTCTTTTTCTTTTGGATATTTCTTTTAATACTCTTATTTTACTCAACCGTGTAAGCATCGAAGCTCAATGTGGGTTGAGAGTCACAATGGTCACTAGAGTGGACTTGAGATTTTCACTTTCTGAACCATCATAACAACCACTTCACAGTTCCTCAGAAATAATTAGTGTTTGTTTTGTGCATGATCTGAGATGAATGTAAAAAGGATTCAACTAAGGGCCACATTCTAGGTTAAGTCAGAGTTCAAATTAGGAGATAATTCCATGGAAACAATCAAATACTGGTAGTTGAGAGTGAATACTTAACCAAAGAACACCAAACTCAAGCAGCAAAGTGAACCATTTTTCGAACCAAGCATGGCCACTACACCAGAGACAAAGGAACACCCTCAACAAAACAAGACGGTTGGGAGACAAGAAAAACATCAACGAAGCAAAATAATAAAACAACAGAACAAAAGAAGCCTAAACTAACCTATGTACAGTTATTTACAAAGACCTAGCTTGCAAGAACTTAGGCAATGAAATAATGCTTCAGGTGCTACCCGTTAATAGGGAGCGGGACATCTTCACCAATTAAGGTCTTGAGGTGGAAAGCGTTATCTCCTTGGATTTCAAAAAGAATTGTCAAATTTTTCATGTCCCCCTTTCCTCTCATGGGCCTTGTCCCAACATAAGACAAAAATGACAATTCTAAAGGCTTTGACTTTGGCTCGTTGATCGAGCCATCTTTTGACCATGCCCTAATGTTTTGTGAAATTTTGAATAGCTCAGTCATGCACTTCTTCTAGGTGGAGAAATTCAGCTAAGCACACTTTTTTCAATCCTCTTTTTGGTAAAAAGTGTTAATGAATTGGAGGGTGGGGATCTTGAGGTGATAAGGAAACACAGGCTCTAAACCGTAAACAAGGTGCAATGGGGAATCACCCAAGGAAGCCTTGTGGCATGTACGATTTTCCCACAAGGAAAAATGTAACTGGGTGTGCCAGTCTTTAGGGTTCCTATTGAGCAATTTTTGTATCATAGTGATTAATTTTTTGTCTGTGAATTCAACTAGACCATTGCCCTGGGGATAGTAATTGGATGAGAATTTAAGGGAAATACCATAATCAAAGGTCCAACTAGAAAATTTGAGCGAGGAGAAAGCGGGGCCATTGTCATAAACTAAGGCATACGAGCAACCAAAATGATTGAAAATTAAACTTTCGAGAAAATTGATAACTACCTCTGTAGTACATTGCCTACATGCAATTGCTTTTGTCCATCTAGTACAATAATTAGAGGTGGTTAGAATGTACCTATGACTCACAAAATATGGTGGGCTTACCAGACTGATGAAGTCAAGATGCCATTGTGCAAATGGCCTTACCCCCAGAACTAGTTGCAGTGGGACAACATTTCTTTCTCTAGTTGCGAGAGTCTGATAGACATGGCAAGTACGAATGTGGCTATGTGCATCTTTAAAGACTGTTGGCCAATAGTATCCTACTCACAGGATTTGATGACCAGTGGAAGGACCAGTGCCAAATTTATCATGAAATTCTTTCAAGACTCATGCTACTTCTTCCTTACCAAGACATCTAAGGTAGATCCCTTCATGATTCCTCTTATATAGTATAGACCCTTATAGCATGTAGCTACTACTCCTCAGTCAGAGAGCACATTTCTAAACTCCCTATCGATGAGGTTGGTATTGTTGAACTATAAGCTCGGGTCCTACTTCAACTACTATTTCAACTATTGTTCGAGTAAGGGCATGTCCTCATACTAGTTTCATTGGATAAATCTCCATGTTGTATTCTTAAAACAAAGTAACCCACTTTTCTCTTCTTTCTCCTAAATCATTCTACATTAGCAATTTTTTCATTGTTGGATTAGGGATGATGGCGAACACCTTGTTCCACAAGATATAGTGCCTAAATTTCTTTACTCCTCTAACCAGAGCATACACTTTCTTTTCTACATTATGGTATCTTAATTCAAATTCCTTTAAGGGAGCACTCATGAAGGCAATTGGGTGTTCACTTAATCATCTTTCGAAGTCAAAATGATGGAAAATGAATGGTCTGAAGCGAAGGAGTAAATATAGAACAACTTCAGATAATCATGGCTGATGAGCACAAGTGCATTTGCAATTTCTTTCTTGATTTCTTCAAAGTCCTACTCTACCTTTTGAGTCCACTCCACTTTAGCATCTTGTTTCATCATGGCATTCAGGGGCTTGACTATCTTAATGAAGCCAGTAATAAATTTTCTAACATAGTTTATCTTTTCGAAGAAACACTTTAGCTCTCTCTTGCTACTTGGCAGCTGAATCTTCAGTATTGTCTGAATGTGCTCAGGTTCTATGGAGATTCCTTTCTCTAAAATAAAATGTCCAAGCAACTTACCTTTTGTAACTCCGAAGATGCACTTCTTCAGATTAAGGGAAATCCCAAATGCTCTGCACTTCTGAAATACTTTGCATAGATCAGAAACATGATCATCCCATTTCTTTGAGAACACAACGAGATCATCCATGTAGATGATTATGAAATTTTTGATCAGATCCTTGAAGGCTATGTACATTGCATGTTGGAAATTAGCACAATCCTTGATGAGTCCAAATGACATCCTTCTGTATGCAAAGGTTCCCCACTTGGTGGTGAACGTTATCTTGTGCCTATCTTCATATTGCACCATTACTTGATTATATCCAGAGTACCCATCTAAAAAGGATATCATTTGCAAACCATTCATGATTTGCAACACCTCATCCAATGAAGGCACTGGGTAGTTGTCTTTCTCCAAATCTCTATTCAAATTACAGAAGTCCACGCACAATCTAATCTCTCTGTTCTTTTTCCTAACCTAGACCAGGTTGGCCACCCACATAAAGTTCTTGACTAGAAATATGATCCTAGCTAATAATAGCTTTTGTACTTCCTTATAAACGATGGGCTCCAATAAGGCATTAATGGGACGTTGCCATTGTCGGAATGGTCAGAAATCTAGCTTAAGAGGAACAGTATGTGTGATTATCGAGGTGTCATATGTATTTAAATCCTCATAGCTCTGTGAAACTACATCATGATACTTTCACAAAGCATCAACGATCCCTTCCTTTTCTTTAAGTGTGCACACCTTTCCAATGAATACATTTCTAATCTCTTCAGTTCATTTGAGGTTGCGAGTGTCACATTCATTGTTAATGGAGTCCTTTTCCCACTGATCCTAATCTCTAATCTGATCCAGGTAAAATATCCATTTTAGCTGGACCATAACTCTGGGAATAGTTTTTTCGTCTTGAGGATAATGACTCCTATATCTAACTCAGCCTCTTCTGGCTTGGCCTCATCAATTATCTAGGTTGCAAATACATCGATGCTCGTGATGAACTCCAAGATGTGCTTTTCATCATTGAACACCTAAAAATGAGTTACATTGTCAAGCACAAATGGGGTGGAGATAAGCTCAACGGTGAACCTTTTGAGGCCAAACATTAATAATGGTTGAAGAGTACTAGCTTCTTGATCCAAGGCATTAGCAGTATGGTTTTGGGATCAGGGGATCAATTGAATATTGAATACGTCAAGAATTTCTAACAAGTCCCAAACACTATTCCTATAGTTTTCTAGTCCTCTATCATGATCAGAATCACTAGACTTGCAACATTCTAACCTTCTTCCTTAGGGCCATCAAGAGACTATGGACTAATGCTTCGTACTCTGCTACATTATTTGTATAATAAAATTGAATCCGATGAGCAGAAAAGTAAGTCTTACTTGTGGGGATGATGAGCTCGAACCTAGCTCTAGCTCCTTGCTTGAACTTGAATCCATCGAAGCGCAATGTCTAGAACTTGGAGGGTTCCTTGACTTCAGTGCTGATCATGTATTCATTCCTCATTGATTGCACACCTACACCTACAATTTCTAGAATGGACACTGGTTCAAGATGGTTGGTATTAGGTTGTTCTGGCAGCATCTCCTTTGGAGGCCTGACTTGTCCTTTAACATGTTCTAGTGTCATCTAACATGAGCAACACTCAAATTCTAAGTGGGAAACATTATGCACTTAGAACCAATTGGGAAACAAAAGGTCATGAAAATCCATTCTTGCCCCTAGGCTAAGCTAATCTTGTATGCACTTTTCCATGAAATCTTGGAATCCATCTAACAATCCCAGGTTATCATCATCTGATCCCACCAACATTTTCATGCTTTGGGATGCATAGATTAAATTGGGAGGTGGGTTACATAATACAAAGAGGAATTCTTCAATCATTTCTTCTTCTTGAGGCTCTGGTTCCTCTTGGTATGCCATGAGAGAATAATTTCCTAGCTATATTTCAACAAACAATGCCTCATTAGTGTTGTTGTACTTAGTGATCATGAACGTCATGAGTGGCTCCTGATCAATGTGGATCTGATTTGGCAATCCCTTCCATGGCAGCTATAGTTGGGAGAAGTTAGTTGTAGCATACATGTTCAATTCTTAGGTGAAGTCTTGTCCCAATATTATGCCATATGTATCTAGTATATCTACAAATTGAATATCAATAATTTTCTACACCCTCGGGTCTACAAAATTTTGCATGGGAATCCAATTGATCTCTTCGATTATGTTCACCTCAGCTTTGTCTAGTTGAGTCACCTTTATTCTAGAGGGAGTGGGGACTATCCTTAATGCTTTGCATATAGTGAGATGCATAACATTGGCCGAGGCTCCTGAGTCAAGCAAGCAATTATGTAAATTCTTCCCAAATATTCTAATAGTAGTGAGGAAAAAATGTGTTTCTAACTTCCCTTCGAACAAACCCATAGGAATATCTACTTAGGATACTTGGTTTTTATCTTTCTCAAAGGTATTTTCCTTAGCTTGAATTTGACTTTTCTCTTTAGCAGGTTGTTTCCCCATTTGCTGATTTGAGGGGAAATCCTTCTTCTTGCCTATGATTTTCTAAATTACAGGCTCATGTTGAGGCTCTTCAAAAGAGACTCTCTTGGTGGGTATTTCTTGGGTTGACTTGGAAGTAGTCCCGTTGATCATCCTAAAGAAGGAATTCCTAACTATAGGGACCTTAAGAATTTCAAAGGTAGACAAACTTATCTTGACCTTTTTGAATTCATTAGCAACATATTCACCCATCTACTCAATTTCAGCCTCGAAGGCTTTGCCCTGGGAAGAGCTAGTTGACTGGTTTTGCATTTGATTTGGCTATTTTTTCTTGTTGAAGTATTGGGTGGGCACATGAGGGTAGCCAGGATTATTGCTAGTGTTTGGATCAGGCGGGGTGCTAAAGTTATTTGGAGGAATGGAGGTTGTGAAAGGTCCTCCTACTTGCCTACTTCTCAAGTTATATGGAGTTTCTCTTTGATGAAACATTTGGACCTCCTCTTCACGAGACTCTTCTTCATCTACCGGACCATTATCTACCGAAACAAACAGCTGAGATAAAGTTTCTTTGCTACTTACCAATTTTACTTCTTCGTTCTTTGGGGAAGCAGTCTCGGTTTCTAGCGTATTGCTCTCACTTTGTGGGAACGAGGCTTGATTGACCATGAATACAAATGAATCGTAGGGTTTTAAAGGGACTAGATCTCAGAAACCCACATTGTCCATGAAATTTTGAACCTCTACCTAAAAAATCTTTGCAGCCACAAGGAACTCCAGCCAATCCAATTCATAATGCTTATTTATTTTATGGATCTGACACCATTCGAACAATATTGCCTCGGTGAGATACACTCCACTAGTTGTCTTCCCCATATTGGTGGGCTAACCAAGAGGTGTGGTAACACCTCCATTGTTAGGCCTGGTATTCCACATTTGATTCTGCCTTTGAGAAGGCCTCCTCTCAAAATTTTGGTTGGAGTTCTACTCTCTTTTGTAATTCTACTTGGATGAAGTACCTGCATCATGGTTCTCTCTATTCTCTTGATTAAGGTTTTCCTAAATGTTGCCTTGAGAAGCTTGCAACTGGTTATTTTTATTTTGCAAGTGTGTCGTCTCCGTGGACATTTTTTTGATCATTTCTTTTAGTTTATCTAGCCGATCCTTGTCTGCGTTACTTGGCTGAGATGCTTGGTTCTGAAGGAAGATTGGCTGCATAGTAGGTTGTTTTTTTTGCACTTGTGGGAATTCAGACCCTTGTAAATATGTAGGCACTTGAGGGTATTGAGGATAGACCTATGGTTGTGTGGCTGCAAGTAGTGAGATATGGGAGGTGCTTAGTCTAATTGTTGTCTTGAATGAGGAACTACAGGTAGCTGCGAAACTTGGTTCATAAGAGGTGTCTGATATTGTACAGCTTGAGTGAGCCCTTGAGTCTACATGGGATGTGCAACCTGTCCCAAGGAAGGAAACGAATTGGAAATTTTTTGTTTCATATCAGTGCTAGCTATAATTAAGCACATTAGGAACTTGTAGTCTCATAAAGGCTCGGTGGAATTGATCATTGAAGGAGTTGATGGGTTTGTTGACCTCTCTACGAACATACATGAACTATTGATATAGTTCTGAAGGGCTAATTGGAATTTTGTACTTCCACAAGAATGCATTCTTCAAGAGATCCCAAGTGGTAAGAGAACCTGTTGGCAAGTTGATATACCAATAAAAAGCTTCCTCTCCCAAAGAATAAGGGAAAATTCTACATGCCACGTCCTCATGATTAATCTGCATATCCTTCAATGTTGTTTGGAATATTTTTGTGTTCTTCTTCTCTCCTCTGTGGATCACATGGATGAAACTTTGTGCAGAAGGTTTCCAGATTCTTTGGCATGCCATGGTAATCGTTGAAGGATAGTGGAGAGGGATTATTACCCAGCCAATCCATGAGGGGAGGTGGGGGTTGTATTTTTTGTTGAATAGGAACTTGGGGTAGCAACCGTCGGGACTACACCTTGAACTTGGAAGGTAGGGGTAGGGGCATCACCCTGGCATTGGGAAGTAAGAGGTTGGAAGGAAACTTGGGAGGGCTGAATGGAGGAGGTGGATGTGGAAAAGGAGGGATGAGTATGGGGTGGATGGAAGGAGGAGGGAGGTGAGGATGGAGATGAATTGGATGGGTCAGATAAGGAAGATTAAGTGGCTTCCCCTCTTTTGGTCTCTTAGCCTTAGTAGGGGGTTGCAACTCCTAGAACTCCCCTTTGTTTGGAGTAGACCTTAAAATTTTATGAAACCTTTAAGGGGAGAATGAACCGATTCGATCCAGCTTAACTCAAGGTGGCCCTCCTTCTAGTTCCAGTTCTATTGGTGGATTCTTGAGTTTCATTTCATGTTTCATGATTCTTCTCCTCATAGTTAGTGAATTTGAGTGGATTTACTTTGATTTTCTATGTGTTAGCATGCTTTAGTAGGATAGTTCATGTTGTTCATTGATGCTAAAGAATTTTGTTGTGTTGATGCCCTTCCTTGGTTATCCTTTTTGTTGTTTACTGATGATAAATAGCAATGTAAAGCTAGTTTGAACATTAGATGAATGTTGCACTTAAATTATATCTTTTATTCATGCTTTATGGTGAATGAATGGTTGGACATCTATAGACCTCAGAAGATTGCACTAGTTTCATGAGACTGTTAGCTAATTTGGTTAAGTGGAACTTAGTTTTAAGAAGGTTGTCCACTGTATCATCCTCCATGATCACTGTTCATTGGTAGTTTCAGACTTAGGAACTTTCCTCTTCCCTTGCCCCTTTCACTTTTATTTTAAATAACAACTTAGGAAAATTTCATTGCACATTGTAAATCCAAATCTGATGATGAAAATGGAGTTCTAGACTATTCTTCTAAACTTCCAGCAACTGCATATCAACTCCAACACCTTAGGAACTCCATTCGAAGGACCAATTCCCCTCCATCTTAACTTACATAAGGCTGCCATGTGATTACCAGCAAGATCACATGAAACCAACTGAATTACTCTAAGCAAGTCATGACCTGACACCTGAGAGACCTTGGAGTGATTTTCTGCAACTTGTTTGTAGGAGATTTCCTTTCAAGATAGCTAATGCACTTATGCATTTCCTATGTTGAGAAGTGCAAAAAAACCCCTGGGGTTAGGATAATCCATTGAAGTGGATAGCATATGCATAGGTTATGAATGGTCAAATACAAATTGAGCTAGGAAGGTGGGTAAGCATGTGACATCTAGTCCATAATTTTGAATGATGAATACTTTGGCCAAAGTAGTGTAAGTTGCCACTATTTACACTGGCAGTTCACTGTTATCCAAATTTATGTACTAGACAGGGATTGTCATATGTGTAGGTTGTAGCCATTGTATGACAGATCTAGAAACATTTAGGACACACCACCAAGCTCAAGAAAGGTCATTATTATTATGAGGTTATCAAACCAATCTCTTCGTCGAAGGGAGGGTCATATTACTAGTTAGGTAGATGTGTGAGGGATCATGGTGACTCCGTGGTTGGCAGAAAAGTGCTTGAGTGATTTCTCCCCTCATCAATTGGTGACGAGGATTTGGAAGGGGGACTACCTAGACCATTTGTATACCTAGTTCCAATGAGCTCATGGAAGCAATGTAAGTATTTTTGTATCCATTTCTATGGAAGATTGTAAAAGGGTAAATGTAATCATGAAATTCAATACTTTATAAAGTTGAAATAGTTTATTGTAATGCAATGGTAAATTTTGGAATGATGTTTATTTCAAATGTGCATATTATTCTTATATTTGAAAAGAAAATTTTTATTGCTAAGTGTTGGCATCATAATTTATTTACTTGAGGATAAAAGCATAATAAAATTATTGGGTTGAACATTGGGCATGTTACACGTGGTATTAGAGCTACCAGGTTTATCTCTAGGACCTATGAGCTCATTACATAAGTAAAATGTAAATCTTAATGGAAGTTAAAGGTTGAAAATTTCTTACGCCAAGATGGTAAGAGGAAAGGAACAAAGGTGAAGTAAAGAGGAAGTTATGTTTCCTAAAAACTTGTTTAATTTAGGGACTAGGAAAGAGTCATCCCTGGAGCTACTTTCTAGATAATGCTCCTACATTATACTATCCTTTCATATCTATTATGCAGACTTGAATCTTAAAAATAATAGTGGAATGTGAAAGATTATGCAACTAGGTTTTGTAGAAAGGTTATGGGAATTATCGATGAGTAACCACACCTTATGAAATAGTTTAAATGAATCTGATGGATATAAAGGATTGAAGTAATTTCCCTTAATGATAGCAACCTGAAGATGCGAAGAGTGAAGGATTTTAGATTAAGTTAGGAAACTATGAATCTATGAGTATGTTTTATTGGAAAATAACTTTTTGTTAGCATAAAATAGAAACTTCAATCAAAGTATAAAGTCAACATTTTATGAATCAAAACCAACTGGAGAGGTAGCCAAAGAGGTTGGATAACCCATTACAAATCGGATTTAGCACAAGATTAAGATCTTGCACATTAATTAAAGAGAGGAAGGTTGATACCTTAGAATAAAGGTTAGAGACTAGATTGGTCAGTAAATAGAAACAAGTTAAAAGGAGAAGATGAAAGTCGACATGATTCCATCAACTAGAATAGGCAAGGTAAAATTGGCTCGATGTGATTGGGATGGGAAAAAGAAACCAAGCAACTTTAGAGTGTTAAGGGTTATGAGAAAATAAAGTTACCAAGAATTGGGACAAAATTACTTGGAAAGATGATTACAAGTTGGGAACTGAAAAGTGAATCAAACTAATCCGAAAAAAGTTCAATTAGAACATAGTTTTTTTGAAAGTTCAAATTGAACTCACCAACTTGTCAATGAAAGTAAACTTATGATGTTCCAAAAGTAAATTAGCTATGGAGGGAAACTATGAGTCAAATAAAAAGAATAATTTGGAAACAACTCATAAAGGTGAGGACGCAATTGATATAGGGATCCTTCGGCATGCTTGTTAACACATCAACAAGTGGGGCTTTTGGGTAAGTGCACCAATATATGACACAATTTTGATGTCAAATTGGAAAAAAAATGAAAAAAAAATGGCAAAATAGGTCATTTGGCGCACATCAAATTTGGCCCTTGCTAAATTTGGCGTGCGCCAAATAGAAAATATGTATTAAAAAAAAAAAACATATTTTTAACTTCATTTTTTTGTTCACCCGTGGCTTGGCTTGGAGGTTTTCAGCTCTGCAACTCGTGCTTGCCAAATCTCTTCCATTTGTTGCACTCTTAGCTTGCAATTCTTCACGAGGATGCCACCAACATGTTAAAGAGCTTGAATATTGTGAAGAGGTATGTATTTTTATTGTTTTTATTTCTAATTTTATTTAGAATGTAGATTGAAATAGGTTTTTTTAATAAAACTTTGTTTTAATTCTTAGGGAATGAATCTCCACCTCCAAACATTGAGAATTCATAATCACCCCCTCATGAAGAGCCTCCTATACAACATCCTAAAACCCCTCCATCAATTCATAGGCATCCTCAAGGAACACAAGAAAATATCCTAAATAAAATTCAAAACAATAATCATGCCGAAACTCACCCTTACAGGAGAGGGATTTCTGAATCATTGAAGTCAATTATATCTCATGTAGGAGAAATGAGCGAGAAAATAAATTTTTGGTCAAATAAGAGACATGAGATGAGACAATTCTATGCTAGTGGTTTGTCATATGTAGATGTGAAGAAAAAAAAATTAGCAAAGCTGACTTGTGTGCCCTATTTACAGACCTGAGAACCAACACACCTTTGTCTCATGCATGCAGGAGGTTCCCCATCCATTGGTGCCACCATGAATTAATTAAAAAAAATTGGGAGCAATGGTGGATGGTATTTGACCAACCTCCATGCAATAACCATGAGGTACCACAATATTTTTTGAGGAAACGCTATTGTGAGTTTTTCCTCAATAAGATGCCAAATTATTTTGACATCTTAGACTTTCAGGGTAGAGGTGGTGGCTCCACACATGATAGAATTTCTACACAATGTAATCCATAGTTGGCACTGAGACCCTTGGCCAAGCCCATGGTGGAGCATGTCACCATTCCTTCCATTGTTAAGGACAATATACAGGTGGACACGCTAGAGTCGATTAGCTTGCTCACTTGGACCATTATAAAGTGTGTGAGGCCTCTAGTAGAGCCTGATGTGGAGGAGATGTGTAGGCCCCGAGCTCCACCCCACCATTGTGGCGCTTATGGTTCTATTTGCACATACGATTATCAGAGTGCTCAGGATGCAACTACACAACGTACATCATAGTAACATAGTAATCCTCACTTCATTCATGTGAACTTCATTGTGGAATTATCACTATGTTGACAGCATGCCCTCATTAACATTAGTTCATCAACATATGCAATTTGAATCTCAATGAGCACTAAAATTTGGCATTTGCAAGAGTTTAGACTATCCCAGTGGACTTAGTACATTTTGAAGAACAATTTGGTACATTATGAGTTGATTAAGGTTCAGAATCTAAAGACTACTAAGGAAGTTTGGGATGCTTTGGAAAGGGAACATGAAGTTGATGAAAGAGTCAAAGAGGCGAAATTGCAGAATTCAGAGACACAGTTTGAGATTCTACACATGCCTGAAGATGAAAATGTTAAAGCTTATGTACAAAGATTGGATGAGATAGTGGATGGAATGTGAGTAATTGGTGCTACAGTAGATGAAACCAGGATTGTAAAGAATAATATTAGAATTCTCCCTGACGCTTACACTAATAAGGTGTGTGATATTGAATAAAGTATAGAATATAAGACCTGCACTAAAGATCTGTTGTTGGGATTTCTGACATCTTATGAGATGAGGAAGCCGAATCTAGGGAATGGATGTAAATCAGAAACTGCTTTCAAGGCTAAAAAAGTTTAAGATCCCTATGAAGAAAAATTTGATGAGATAGAAGATAACTTTGTGAGAAGAATGAGGAAAGGCTTTGGTAAGGATAAAGGTAAGTTAGCCTTTAAATGCTTTAGTTATGGAAAAATAGTTCATTATGTTGTAAAGTGTCTGAAAAGAGCTAAGAGGAATAAACAAACATATGAGAAAGAAAGGAAAGGAAAGAAGATCAACAAAGAATATTATGTGAATGAGAATGATAGTATATATTATAAGGATTATGATTATAAAGATCCTGATGACAATGAATGCTTGTTCTTTGCTATAAGGGATGAACCTACTACTAATTCTAAAAAACAGATGAAGGAAAGCCCTCTAGAGAAGGAGAAAAATGAAGGTATTGTTATCTCTGCACTACATGCTAAACAAGAATATAAATTTTGGGTGGTTGATAGTGGCTGTTCACATCACATGATTGGTGATAAAAGTAAGTTTGTTAAACTTGAAAAATATGATGGAGGATTGGTTATGTTTGGAGATGATACTAGTGCTAAAATTTGTGGGATAGGTTTAGTAATTTTTGATGGCAAGCATAATACTAATGATGTCTACTATGTTAAGGGTTTAAGGCATAATATTTTGAGTGTTGGACATATGTTCAATAAGGGATATGATCTTGTGTTTAAGGATGAGAGATGTGCAATCCAGAAAGGATCCAGAACATTGATTGTTGCATAAATAATTCTGAAGGAGATATCTATCAACTTAAGGGTGTTGATGGATGATGCTTTGTGACTCAGATTAATGCAGTTGGTTATGGCATCGAATAATTTTTCACATGAATTTTGATAACTTAATGAGGATTAGTGAATTTTAGGATGTGAGAGATTTACCAAGGATTACAAAGCCTGTTAATGTTATTTGTAGGAATTGTTAGTTTGGAAATCAAGCAAGAAGTCATTACAGATCAAAGGAATAGTCTACTACTAGACTACTAGATTTAATTCATACAGATCTTTGTGGTCCTACAAAAGTGAGAAGTCTAAAAGGTGAAAGGTACTTTATGCTTTTGATTAATGATTATTTTAGTTATACATGGGCTACATTTCTTAGAGAGAAATTAGATGCATTAGATAGATTCAAGACATTCAAAGCTATGGTTAAAAATTATTTGAATTTGAGAATAAAATGCTTAAGGTATGACAAAGGTGGATAATTTACCTCCCATGATTTTTAATATGTTATGTGAAGTGCATGGAATAAAGAGACCATTATCTTCTCTGAGAACTCAACAAAATGGAGTTGTTGAAAGGAAAAATAGAATAGTTCAAGAGGCTGCTAGATCAATGATTACTGACGTTGGTTTACTAGAAGTTTACTAGAGAGAAGCTATTCATACTACTATTTATGTATTCAATCAATTTCAAGAAATAGAAAACAGTACAAAGACCCCCTATGAGCTAGGGCATGGAAAAATTCCTACTGTTAAGTATTTCAAGGTATTCAGAAGAAAATGTTATATCAGAAGAGATGAAGAAACTTTAGGTAAGTTTGATGCAAGAAGTGATGAAGACATTTTTCTTGGATACTCTACTAAAATAAAATCATAAAAATGTTAAAATAAAATACTAAGAAATATTGTATAAAGTGCAAATGTCAAGGTTGATGAAACAATGAAGAATTAGTTGACATTGATGGATATGTATTTGATGAACCTGATTGTGTAAGAATTGAAGAGATTGTGGAAGAATAGGAAAAGGATGAGAAAGAGAAGCGGAATGAAAGAGAAGAAGAAGCTTTGGTGGTGTCACCTAAGACACCTAGATATGTGTAGAAGAATCACTCAGAAAGTCAAATTATTGGAGATAAGACTAAAGGATTATTGACTAGAATCAGATTTCTTGTTGAAGTAAATTTGTGTTTATTTTCTGAGATTGAACCAAAGACTGTAAGTAAAGCATGTAAAGATGAAAATTGGATGGAGGCCATGAAAGAAGAACTTATGTAGATTGAGTAGAATCAAACTTGGTAATTGGTCCCAAGATCGAGAGATAAAAAAATCATTGCATCAAAGTGGGTATTCATAAATAAGTTGAATGAGAATGGAGAAGTGGTTAGAAACAAAGCAAGGCTTTTGTGTAAAGGTTAGTCACAAGTAGAAGGAATAGATTTTCAGGAAACTTTTGCTCCGATAGCAAGAACGAAAGCTATAAGTATGTTCTTAGCATTTGTTGCTCATAAATACTTCAAGGTCTATCAGATGGATTCAAGTCAGCATTTTTGAATAGTGGGCTAGAAGAAGAGGTCTACATGGAACAAATGGAAGGATTTCAGTTGATAGATCAATTGGATATGGTTTTAAGATTGAAGAAATCCTTATATGTATTGAAGCAAGATCCTAGAGCTTGGTATGCAAGGTTATACAGGTATTTGATATAGCAAAGTTTCAACAAAGGTACGGTAGACAGTAATCTATATTTTAAGATTGAAAATGACAAAATCTTGATTGTAGTTGTATATGTTGATGATATTATTTTTGGAAGAAATGAAAATATGTGCAAGATGTTTGCAGAAGAGATGTAGAAATAATTTGAAATTTCTATGTTTGGAGAGATAAATTTCTTTCTTGAGCTACAGATTAATCAAATAGAGAAAGGAATTTTATTTCATAGTCTAAGTATGTGAAAGAGATGTTGAAGAAGTTTGGGATGGATGGTTCCAAACCGATGAGTACTCCTATTGTGACTGGTTGCAAATTGGGTAAAGATGATGATTCACCTAAGGTTGATCAGAGCAAGTATAAATCTATGATTGGTGGACTACTGTATTTGACTACTACTACACCAGATATTATACATGTCTATCTTGTGGCTCGATTTCAACAAGATCCTAAGGAAACACATGTTGTTACTATTAAAAGAATATTTAGATATTTGAATGGCACTCTGGATTATGGGTTATGGTATCCTAGAGATACTAACTTTACACTAATTTCCTATACAAATGTAGATTGGTTGGATGTGTAGATAACATAAAGATTACAAGTGGTGGTGCATTCTTTCTTGGTTGTAGATTGGTGGCATGGTTGATTAAAAAGCAAGATTCAATTTCCTTGTCTACTATTGAAGTTGAGTATATTGTTATTGCATCTTGTTGTACACAAGTTCTATGGATGAAATAGACATTGAAAGATATCATAGTGGTGTATGATGATACTATTTCTATCTTACGTGATAATACAAGTACAATTAACATTTCAAAGAATCATGTTATGTACTTGATGATGAAGCATATATCTATTGGGTATCATTTCTTGAGAGAGGGTAATGGCTAATGAAGTAAAACTTGAATATGTTTTGAAAAAGGATCAGATTGTTGATATATTTACAAAGGCTCTTCCTAAAGATACTTTTGAGTATATTTGGGAGAAGTTAGGGGTCATTTCCCCTCTTTTCTTGAACTAGATGCATATGGAGATGCATCAGTCTAGTGGATCTATGGATCTATCTTTCTTCTGTACTAATTTTTTGGTGGCTACCTCTCAAGGGAAGTAGGTAGTGTTAGGTGTTGTCATTGAGAGTATTCTATTTTAATGTCAAACGGGAAATTAATGTAAAATATCTTTTTCATTTTCCATTGATGTCAAAGGGGGAGAGGAAGTATGTGAAAAAGAAGAAGAACAAAACAAACAAAAAGAGGAAGAATATAAAAGATTATCTACTAAGGGGGATAAACAGAAAGAAACATATTGAGAAGTGTATTCAGAGCTAGTATGGTGTCTTTGATGTTTTTTCACATCATGTGTTGCCATCAATGATCAAGGGGGAGATTCTTGTAAGAATGGAAAGAATGAAGGTGTTGTCATTGATGTCAACTAGTTGTTGTTGTCATTATTGTCATGGATGCAAGTTATTAGTTGTATATGTAGAGGATATTGAGAAAATTGATTTGAAGAAAGATTGTAGGTGTTCAGTGGTTGCTCTAGGATTTGCTCCTATGTTTGTGTGGTTCAGATATGTTGAACATGGTTGTTGGAAGCTACTATATCTAGTTTTATGGCTTTTGATTCATTGTATAGTGTGAGTTATGCTCACCAGTTGTGAACTGTGGTTTTTTGTGTTCTGGTTGAGGTCTAGGAGAAATGTTGTTGGTCCAAATTTTTCTTTGCTAAAGTCTTATGACTACGGTTCTAGAGTTGAGTTGTTTTGATTGTATTGAAGATAATTTTGGTATCTAAAAGGTTTGTGCTTAATTGTTCTATGTTTTTTACACTGGTTTGGTCAACCTTGTGTTAAATGGTACCTTCAGAGTTGATGAAGCATGTTGGATCTATTTGGGTCCTTATGAAGTAGGTGTTTGGGTCACCCTCATTCTAATTCCACCCTAGGATGTTTTAGCGCCAACCTAATTTGAATTTGAATTTGGATGTGGCCGAATTTGGATATGTTTCAAAGTTGAAGATGGTATAAACACAGGATGAGTTCATGGTGAAAAAGTGAGATAGATAGAGGAAAGAGAGATAATTGCAAAGAAATAGAGTAGATATATGTGAGATTGATGTGAATCAATGAGTGTGTGTGATGTGAGTGCAAAAAATCAATTTAAATCCTAAATGTTGAGTTTTTGGATGTAGTGAGAAAAAGGTGTACTCTATCATTCATTAATGTCTACAAGGGGTTGAGAAAATTATGGTGGATTTTCCCGTTGCATTGAGATTATCTTCTCTCTATAACATATCCCTTTTATCTTATTTGTATCTCTATGCTAGTGAGTCCTCCGGTTTCTTAGCCTTGTTGGATAGTGAGT
>VDFB02354994.1:54153-71426 GCA_007258455.2 Sequoia sempervirens
CCAATTGTATTTTCTTTAAAGTTTGTAATTTCTTTTAAAAAATCCATTTTGTGCTTATCTTGCAATCATGGCATTCCATGAGACCACATTTCTTTAAGGCATTCCATAAAAAAATTCATGTGCTTTGTCTATGCTACCACATGGTGCATACATGTCTATTTGTGGACATTATATTGGTAGGTCATATGTTAGAAAATGGCTAGAGAAAAGTCACATGATAAATTCTTGCAAGGTAGAAATACTTCAAAAAAATTTCTTTCCATTTTCCTTGTGTTCTTAGTGCACTTGTTTATTCATCATGGTTGAATGAAATTTACTCTTCTACATGATGATTGCATGTACATTTTGTATGAAGGGTTGAATGACATATATTTAATTTATTTGAATGAATTCATTATTTAGGAACTAATATTTGTCTCTTTATCATGCTATAAATAAAATTCTCCATCATGCCAAGGAAATGATCAAGGATTAAACCAAAACAAGAAGAGCAATAAGTTGAGAATGCAAAGAAAGAAAAAAATATGAGGGAACTTGGTGAGAAGAGGAAATTAGATACGATTATTGAAGACATGTCAATTGAAGAGGAACATTAACCATCAACAAGAGATATGGTATTGGTGGTACAAAGGGAATGAAAACAAAAAATTTGTGCTATAAGATATTTGAATACTATAGTTGGAGACACGTCCTTTACCGTAAGTCAAGATGGAGGGACACCATCTACCACATCTCAAGTTGAGAGTACATCATCTCTCACATGTGAGGAATGAGGTACTTCATCGGTCCCACCTCAACCTCAAGGTATGCCATCTATTCCATCTCCAATCGAAGCTATGCCATCTAGCCCATCTCATTTAAATATTGATTAAATTCCTAATGTTAAGATGAATTTGTTGGAAACAAGCAATGCTGAGAGGGGGGCTGAATCAGTGTTGTGCAAAAAATTGAATTTATTATTATGATCTTTAACCCACTTAAATCATTCAACCAAAAGATATATGCATAAGCAGAAAACAAACAACCACAACACCATAACATAAGGATTTTTACATGGAAACCTTGTTAGGGCAAAAACCACGGTGGATGGCCAATCCACAATATAATCTGAGTATACTCAAAAGGAAGATTACAAAATGGGAATGCACTTGCATTTAGGCACATTGCCTAGAGATCACTGCACAAAATAGAAAGTCTCACTGCCTTACAATGATTTGGATTAGATCCAAGAGAATGTACTGAGAGAATAACATCTACATATGCTTGATTACAATTCTAGTTAAGCTCAGTAGTCAATCTTCTATCCTTTTGACTAATTCTGCAATTCTGCTATGCTCTACACAAACTTGCACTACAAAATATTTAATGCACAAGTGAAACTGTGAATAATCGCTCAATTTCCCTTCTGATAATCGTAAAACATATCAACACACCTTGCGCACACACAAAATGATATAATTGATCATTGATATATGTCCCCAACTAAGAATTTAGTTGCAACAAGTCAGCTTCACTAAAACTTGGAAATATTCACAATTGTCAGCTAAAATCATGAATAATATTTAATGCACATCCACAATGATCATCCAAAACTTAGCTTGGACCCAAAATAGAATGTTCGAACACAAAAACATTTGAATAAACATTCCTTGAATATCCGCAACACGATATACCAACTGATTTGGCCACAAAACACAAATGAATAGAAAGATATCCAACTGGATCTCCATACTTACACATAACTTGGTATGAGGCACTGAGATTTTTGGATAACACAATAAATACATTAATTAACTTCCCATAAGATCCACAACTCAAAATAACAACAAAAAATATGCATGAGAATCGATGATCACAAAACTGTGGGATGCTTTGTTCTTCCTGACCATCCTCAATCTATCTGCTGGTAGGAGCAAATGATGATGTGCAGAACCAATCACGAACTAGGGTTTTCATCAATGAAAACATCTAAAAATATTTTCTACGTCTCTTTCCAACAATCTCCCCCTTTGGCATTGATGGCAACACTAAGTGAAAAATGACTAAGTGTCAGATCAGGTCGGATTAGTACCATCAAGAACTACACTAAAACTCCAAAAAGAAGCTTCAACCTCAGCTCAGAAACACAAATCCCCCTAAGAAGATTACACATTTTTCACTGTACAACTCTCCACCTTTGACATCAATGGAAAAAATTGGGGAACCAAAAAGATAACATAATTTCAAAACTATACATGCATGATTTGGTAACTTACATAAATTGGAAAACATTTGCAAAATCTCTCTTCAACACGCTTAGATTTGTGTCCCAAACCCTTTTGAAACTTTCCATAATTGTTATGTGACCACAAAATAAATAAGATGGAGCTTATGCAGTTTCAAGATTTATTAGGTCATGAGCTACCATAGCATCTTTGGCTTCTTTTAATGAATTTACCATTATTTCAATCTTTGAACCAATTAGTCCTCTTCATGCTTCAAACTCCTTATTTTTTCAAGCAAAGATATTACTTGACCTTCTTGTTCACCAACATTACCAACTAATGAATCAAATGCATTAGAAATGGTAGCCAATTATTTTTCATGATCCTTCACTTTCTTCTAATTGGCTTAAGTGAATTTTGATAAAATCAAACATAAATTATTCACTTTTCCACCTTCAGATAGAGCATCTTGAATATTTCTCATACAAGTGGCTAACAAAGTTTTATCTTTTGCAATCAGTTCTTTCAATCCACCAAATCTCTTTCCCTTAAACTCCATCTGTACTTTAATCATAGTTGATTTTTCAAAAGATTTTAACTGAGTACATACATAATTTATGAGCTTCTTTAGCTCACCGGAAGAGGAACCAGATAGATTCTTGACATGAGTAGGCATTAATTTCTCCAGAACTCTAGATGCAAGACTTAGTAATTCACTATCCTCTATGTGAAACTTCTGAATCTTCTCACTGGACTTAGCTTATGCAATTGATGTGACCATCATCTGAATTGGAGACAAAGTGGATAGATTGATTGAGCCTTCAACCAATTTAGGATCAAATTCTACCTGTTGTTCCATTAGAGATTTCTTCACTGCCTTGGCAATGTCTCTTGCCTCCACTCTGATTTCCTTGACTTGATCTTTTTCTTCTTCATCCTTGGGTTCTTTAGAGACTATTTCCGGAGTTCTTTTAGGTGCTTCAACTTCTTCATTTTGTACCTCCTTCTCCTTAGCTAATACCACCTTAGGAACTTTAGTTTCCATAGGTATTTATGTATTTTCCATATCAAGAGAAATCTGACTATCTTCAACATCTTCATTCAACTCGTTTTCTAGAAAATTTTCAGTATTCACTTCTACAACATTAATCTTATTCTTCGACATAAATGCTTCCAAAATTTTCTTGGTTTCACTAACAACAGCATTAATTTCACTGATCATAAGTTTATTCACCCTTGTTTTGCTATTTAAATCCTTCTTGGCATTTTCTAGGAGCGAATTCATCTCCTCGATTGATATTTCCAGAAATAGATCTGCAAGAATTGTTTTTCTCATATTCTCTTCTTCTGTTCTGGCACTTAATCTTCTCGACTCCAAAACTTCATACAAACTCTCTGAAAAACTAGATATAATTTCAATAAGAGCTTTATTGAAAATATTCATATGTTTAATTGTGGATTCTTCAAGAATTCTTTGACTGGATTTATCAAACATTCCATACCATTCATAGAGGGGCTTGAGGTTTCCATCCCTAACAATAGCATTCTCAACTTCCTCAACTAACATACCAATTTTGAAAATTTTTTCCTTCTTGTTTTCCTTTTCTTCTTCACTAGAAGATTTTCTCTTGGTTAGCTTTGTAGCCTGAGTTACGGTAGCCTTCATTTCTATCACATACTCATCTATATCAGTCTCCTCATCTTCCAAAATGAATTCATAGGTTCTTGTGCTCTTGTTTTTCTTCCTTTTACCAGAAGCCCTATCTTGAGCTAGCTTGGGTGTAGGAGTGGACAAGGATGGGGAACTCTTGGTAGATCTAGTGCGGGTAGAGGATACTCCTGGACTAGCAGATTTAGTTTTTGCTAACTCTTTTCCTACTTTAGCTTCATCTCTCTTCCTTCTTGCTTCTCTCAATGCTTCTACAAGTAAGCCCATGCTTTCTACAAAAACTTCTACTTCTTTCCTCACTCTTCTAACTATTTTTGGCTTCTGTAGTTGATCATGGACTTGCATTCTCTTTTCTGCATAGGTTCCAGACCTTTCTTCTACTGGATCTAGAGGCATGCTCAATAAGTGTTCTGCATACATCTTCAAGATGTTCTCCTCTACTTCATATCCCATAGGCATAATCCATATCATTTTGGGATTAATGGCTTCCATATGGCATTGATCAATGTACACCATGAAACAAATTGTATCTTTGTACTTTTCTACAATTGAGGTAGGTATTCTTTCTCTGGCATGCATCATATTTTAAATACTTTTGAAGTACCCGTAGAGGGCAGTATTTCTAGTCTGACGATCACCACTTCCAAACAACATATGTCTTATTTGCATAGCTACAGGTTGATTATTTTTCCAACAAATTTTTCCAACACATTGAACCTCACTCATGAAATAGAAGAAAAAACATAATAGCAGATTACCATACTTAAAAGAGTTCTTTTTTCCTTCTTAATCTTACCCAGATTCTCCATTAACTGACCTCTGAGAAACTCACACAAATCATAATTTGCATTTTCTTTCACCATCTGATAGGTTGCATAAATGGCCATATCAGATACAAAATTATCTTGGTTGGAGTGGTAGATCTTGTAGCCAATGACGATTGATGCAAATTTTACATCTACTTCAGCAATATCTTCGATTGTCATTGCCCTTTTATCCCATTGTGCACTTGTTGCACTAGTAACCTTTTCATTCTTTACGGATTTCAAGACTGGAAGTCCACCAGAGGAATTTAGACCTGTGACTGCTCTTATAGCCTCTTTCGTGATCTTAAAAGGTACATTCAACCACATGAACTCGGTTTAATATATATCACACCCATTCATTTTCTTCAAATATGGGAAATTTCACAAATTGTGCAAACTTCTTCTCTTCCAAGGTTTTGAATTTTGGCTTTACAGTAAATTCCTCTCCAATTATATGATTGGAATACAAATTCATCATTTGAGAGATTCCTAATTCTTCTATATTGGCATGTATATAAGCCCTAATATCCTTAGTATGCAATACTCCATACGGTACATACGAAAATGCACCTAGGGGCTTGGTCTCAACAGACTTATAAGGATGCCACTTGAACTTTGGATGGGGTCTTTCCTTAACCTCAACTACCAATGGAGTGGTCATTTTTACAAATTCACAAATTCGCTATTTTTTCAATAAATACCTTTTCGTCAGATCAATGTTTTGATCGCAAAATCTTTTTTAGACTTGAATCTCTCCACAATTCAAAAAAGTTCTCTCCAGGGCTCTCCAAAATGCAAAGTGACAAATGAAGGATGAAAATGTTCTTTTATCGTTCACTCAACTAACCCTTTTGCAACAATAAATGCTTTTACCCTAACTCATCCGGTTACCTTGTTTCCATGTACTGAGATAGATAATTATTTTGCGGATCTCCAATACTATATGATACTAACTCCAATTGGTTGAACAACTTATGAAAGAAATTTATGCACTCATTGGACTTATCCATATTTGGGTGCCATTTATCGACAGGGGGGTTAAAAGATTTTCTTGACAACTCCCCCTAGGGTAAAGGTCGAAAACTAATTCTTGAAGGAATTACCAGAAGTAGATTATGGTGTTGGAGTATTTCCTTGAATAGAGGGATCCTTCTTCACCCATTTCTTCTGCATTTGTCTCCTGATCACATCTGTAGTGACTTTCCCTTTTCCCTTAACATCCTGCTGCATGTTTTTTTTAACCAGACCTCTTATGCTCCAACATAATCTAGTAGTGTGGCCAAATTTGTTTTAGTGGTAACACACAACATTTCTCTATCTAGACCTATTGTTCCACTGATTTAGCCTTGATCTGCATTGGTTAGCAATATGCCCAAGTCTATTGCATGCATAGCATTTGACATCTCTAAGAAAGTTATTCATCACAACTCTGTATTCACTTGACTTATGACCATACTTTTTGCAATTAAAGCACTGAATTGAGAATGATGGTCCATTTGTGTTCATCCTACTTCTACACTAAGAGGCCACATGTTCAAATTTGTTGCAAGAAAAATAGTAGCCATTGAATCTTTGAGCATTTGGTTGTCTTATCAGATTCCTTCTAGCTCCATTCATCTTTTTTTCTTTCCTGAATCTCCCTTGTCTAGAATTCCTTTGACTAGATCCCGAGCTTTCTCCTTCTTCATATCCAAGACCTCACCTATCACCATCAGTCCTTTGTCCTTTAATCAGTTCATCAAGCTTGGCCGAGCTTTCTTTGAATTTCTCCTTGTACTCATTTGCAAAAGTAAGTTCATTTCTGAGATCATCAAGCTGTTTTTCCAGCATTTCCTCATTGTTTTTAGATTGTTCCAATTCATTGTCCAATTGGCTGCATTGTTCATATTTTTCTTTCTAGGATTGAGCAAGCTTTTCTTCATTTTTCTTTTTATCTTCAATTTCCTTGGTCATTTTCATCATGATGGATTCCATCTCAGGCTTTAGGGCAGCATTCTCTTTGCAAAACTTTCACATTCTTTTGTTTTCTCCTTCAAGGCATGACTAAGTTGTTCATCTTCCATGCTTCTATTCTTCTGCTTAAGCTGATCACACAATTCCTTTCTTTTCTCCCTTGATTCATTGATTTTGTCTTTCAATGACTGAATGAATTTCTCTGCATTCTCCATATTTTCCTGTAGTTCTCAGTTCTTAGATTTTGACTGGTCAAGATCATCTAGGGCCACCAATTTTTTTTCTTGAAGACTACTTGTATGCATTGAAAACACATTCCAAGATCTCCTCAAGCTGTTAGACTTCTTTTGAGGAACTAGATTTGATACCAATTGTTGGAAATAAGCAACACTAAGAGGGGGGTGAATCAGTGTTGTGCAAAATATTGAATTTATTATTATGATCTTTAACCAACTTAAAGAATTCAACCAAAAGATATATGCATAAGAAAAAAATAAATAACCACAACACCATAACACAAGGATTTTTATGTGGAAACCCTGTTAGGGGAAAAACCATGGTAGATGGCCAATCCACAATATAATCTGAGTATACTCAAAAGAAAGATTACAAAAAGGGAATTCACTTCCATTCAGGCACACTGCCTAGAGTTCACTACCTTACAATGATTTGGATTAGATCCAAGAGAATGAACTAAGAGAATAGAATCTACATATGCTTGATTATAGTTCTGGTTAATCTCAGTAGTCAATTTTCTGTCCTTACCAATTTTGCAATTTTTCTCTACTCTACAAAAACTCGCACTACAAAATATTTAATGCACAAGTGAAACTATGCATAATCACTCAATCACCCTTTTGATAATTGCAACACATATCGACATACCTTGCACACACACAAAATGATATAATTGATCATTGATATATATCCACTACTAAGAATTTAGTCGCAACAAGTCAGCTTCACTAAAACTTGGAAATATTCACAACTGTCGGCTTAAATCATAAATAATATTTAATGCGCATCCACAACGGTCATCCACAACTTAGCTTAAACCCAAAATAGAATGCTCAAACACAAAAAACATTTGAATAAACATTCCTCGAATATCCACAACATGATATACCAATTGAGTTGGCCACAAAACACAGATGAACAAAAAGATATCCAACCGGATCTCCATACGTACACATAACTTGGTACGAGGCATCGATATTTTTGGATAACACAATAAATAAATTAATTAACCTCCCATAAGATCCACAACTCAGAATAACAATAGAAAATATGCATGAGAATCGATGATCACAAAATTGTGGGATGCTATGTTCTTCCTAACTATCCTCAATCTGTCTGCTGATAGGAGCAAATGATGACATTTAGATCAAATCACAGACTGGGGTTTCCATCAATGACAACACATGAAAATATTTGTAGTGTCTCTTGCCAACAAAATTTACCTTTAAGAACACCACCTAGAATTTTGCATAGAAAGCCAAAGTATTTGATTGATATTGATGAGAATATTTTGCAGCCAATCGAAGGTAAGATTCAAAAACACACTTATAGAAGATTTTCTCATAAGATTTGGAGAGTGATCTTTGAAAAGCTAAATGAGACCACAAGATTCCAATTATTTGTTGAAATGATGCAAAGCATAAAGTGTAGGTCTATCATGAAGATTCTTGGGTTGAGAATATCAAAGGCTTCAAGTATCGATGTCCTCAATTAGTATCGATGTCCTCAATTAGTATCAAAACTAATTGAGGACATCGATACTAATGAATTATGGGAATTCTTTTGGAGATTACCATGAAAATATAAACCAATTATTGAAGCATTGAGATCACTAATCAAAGACTTTTGGAAGAATTATACAAGGTTATCTCTGAATCAAAGGGATGTGATAAGAAGGAGAATTGGTAGTCAAAACTGTGAGCCACATCCAATGCATTTTTTGGATACGACTCAAACATAGTTTTTCGGTAAATTTCTAGAGATGTATCCTCAAATTAAAATTTGTCTAAGATATTTTGAAATGCTAAAACCTTTCTATGTCAAAATAAATCACACACACACTACTTTTTGTTGTAGATTACATATTGATTTTTCTAACCATTTCGATGTTTATCGGTCTATATGTATAGATTTGCATAGTAACAATGTTTTGCAAGACTGTGGCATACATGCCCCACCAAAATCTTTAAGAGATTTCATATCAACAATTTTATGTGAAAGTGAGGAAGGTCAAATATTCTACAGGAAATTATGCTTGGATGGAACATGTCAACATTGTGGTGGCTTTCAATGTATACCAATATGTGAACATTTGCAAAGCACGCATGCGGTTGGAAATGAACTAGTTGAGTTTGGTAAGTATAAAACAATGGCCTACAATATAAAAGATGGTAAAGAAGAAAAAAGGTATAATTTGGTTATTCAAAATATTCCAGTGTATCAATTTATGTCTACATTTTGTGATAGTATAGTTATGAGTATGCAAGGCATACCCATAGAGCTTAGTGGTTGGACTTGCAATTCAAGTTACACAAGGACACATTCCTACTTGGTATCATTGTTCAGTCATTGACTCTATAGAGAACTACAATATACAACCACAACATGAGGTGCAATCATAATATTACAAATCTACACAAGTTTCTATATTTCTACACATCACATTCATTCATGCAAATGATAGTACAGAGGATGATAGAAAGATCATAAGGGAGTATCATTTTTATATTAGTGATGATTGCACACATTCTATGAAGTTTGTGCAAGGTTGCTTTCAACTGTTTTACAATGATTTGGTTAGAAGGGGCATATCATTTGGTCAAAATATCATATGGTTGGATAACTGTGCATTACAATTCAAGAACTCACAGATGTTCTATTGGTTGAGAAACAAGCATAATATTATAGGTATTCAACATATGCAAAACTTTTGTGAGGTTGGGCATGGAAAGGGGGAGCATGATGGTGCATGAGCATGTATCAAAAGAGCCATAGCATGAGAAGAGTTAAAGTATAAAGACAATGCAAAGTTGAAAAATACAAAATCAATTGTTGAGTGGTGTAATGCTTCGATGGTTCTAGGTAATGAAGGAAAGTCTTCAGTTCTTAGATTTTTTTGGTTGATAGATGATACTAACATTGCACAATATGAGGATTGTTGTACACTAAAAGGATCAAGTGAGACACATGCTTTTAGAAGCTCAAATGTAGGTTCATGGAGTATCCATATGTGGAAGATGACACACTTTTATTATTCATGTACAATTCAAGCATGGAATGAGTGTGAGTCAAAGGAGTGGGTTGATGAATGGTGGTTAAGTTATCTTAGCCCACTTGACACGTATCGCTCCCCGACAACACTAGAACTAATACAAATGGAATCATCGGTTGACTTTGACCATATATCAAATCTAGTTCAACTAGGTTATATCTACTTGCATAGGTTATATCTACTTTGTAGTGTTTTTGTAATGTTGACTAGTTTTATCTAATTTTCTACACATATCAATGTAGGGAATTTTTATGCAGTTATTACAAATGAAGACAATGAAGAGGAAATACATTATTACTTATGTCATTGTGTTGAGGCCAAAAATAAATTGGAGGCCCCAGTTATAGATGGAGAAAACATTGAATACCCTACAGGATCAGTGGTTGTTACTAAAACATGGCTTAGAAGGCACCCACATAAGAGTGTTAATGTTTGGTTGTTTTAGGACTTTGACATGCTTTAGAAGATTCTTCATTACTTGAACCTTGTCATGGAATCCAATGTTCATTTGATACAATATCAGGGAAGACCTTTGAACAAGACCTTGTGGAAGGTGTGTGAGTCTGACCATGAGACAATACTTGACACAATAAAGAGTAGAGAAACCCAAATGATTCATTGGATTAATTTGTAAGTATGCACATTGATTTTGTAAAGTCGTGTTATTGATATTAATGTATTGCAGTTGATAAATAGATCCTTCGTTTCTATATTTCAATTTTACATATGTTTTGGTTCCAATTTTACATATGTTTGTCTTCTTTTTGCTACTACATTTTTACACATATATAGTGAATATTGGGTAGATTATATGCATATTTATGGTTTCAACATTTGATCATTTGGAGACCTCAATTTGCAAACTTGACCTTTGCAGGCCTAGATTAGACTTGGGAGACCCTTCCTCAACCATCATTTCACCTAAAACATCAACCATTTCCATCATATCTATCCAAAGTATACCATATTTCACTCATCTTAGCATTTTCATCCATTAAATCATAAGCTAGTCATCACAACCATCATCCTTAGACATTGGTCCTTTTGGCCATTAGCCTACCCTTATCATCTTATCATTGTCATCATCATTGCTTTTATCATTGACCATCCTTATCTTCCTATCCAATATATATCCTATCCTATCATATCCAATCTTTATCATCTTTTATCCTATCTCATCACCCAATCATAATCCATATCATATCTTATCAAAATCAATCTTGTCAAAGAGTCTATGAAATAAAAAGGAATCTACTCTAAAAACACTTGAAAAAAAGTAGACCAAAGTTAATGATAGAGATAATGTATTGAATGAAGATATTCTTAGTACTCTCAAGAAGTTTCAAGGAAGGTGCCTATGTAGTATGTGGAATGGGAAAATGGAAATGGAGAATTAAAAAAACTCAAAAGGTTTTTTATTTGGTAAGAATATGTGTAGGCAAAGAAAGTGAGAGATGATGCTATAGGTGGATTTGACAAAATGAAGTCAAATATTCTTGAACTTAAGACTTCCATGGAGAAAGTAGAATTGGAAATAGATGATAAGTAATAAGAAATATCAAATGTAAGTGCAAAAAAAGAGAATTGGTGTGGTGGACACATGAAAGTATTCAAGACATTGAAAACTCTATCAAACAAAGGGATGTTGTTGTCCTAGGCATTGATGACATAGCAATTGATCTAAAGCTTAAAGTAAAAGATATGAAAAAGAAGTTAGAAGATCATGAAAAGGAATAACGAGGGGTGTTAACAGGTAATAATAATAGAGATGATGAAAAATGTGTGGATGGTCAAGTTGTAGATGCAAAAGCAATAGTTGGAAGTGCTGAAATTGAAGCAAAACAAATGAAGAATAAAATTAACCACTTAGAAAAGGAATTAGAAGATTAGAAGAATATTTTATCATCAATGAAAAGGAGGTTAGTTTTCTCTAAAAACACTTTAGAAAGAAGAAAACCAAAATGAATGAGATAGATAATGTATTCAATGAAGAGACTCTTCCTACTCTTGAGAAGTTGAGGAAGGTGCATGTGTAGATTCTTCTTTATTAGTCATGCAACCAAACCGATAGTTCCAATGCGTTCAGATGGGTACATTTAGGCTAGGCATGGTCCTGTTCTCACCCAAACATGTTGGAATAGTTCAAGCTACATTGTATCAATGATAATCCTTAAGATTCCAAAGTGCAAATAGGCAACAATCTTGATGAGTTGTTACTTGAAACCATGTCACTTAGATTTTTTTTTCTAAGACTATGAGATCATTAGGGCCCCTCTACAATAACCTCTCTTGGTTTTGATATCTTTGAGCCATTTTCACGTGGTGTCTAGTTTTTAATTGATGGAAAAAGTGTCAAATGCATGCAGTGTAAAGTTGCAAAAGGGTGTACCTTTCATTATGCTCCTCGTGTGTCCAAACTGGCAGTTCCAACACATTCGTATGGGTACGTTCAGGCTAGGCATGGTCTTGTTTCACACCCAAACATGCCAAAACAATATGAGCTACATTGTACCAGTGATATACCTTAAGATTCCAAAGTGCAAACAGGCAGCAATATTTGACAAGTTGTTACTCAAAAATTGTCACTTAAAAACATTTTTTTGAGGCTATGGGATTTATTTTCTGATATCCCTAAGGCATTTTCCCATGGTGTCAAGTTTTCAATTGATGGAAAAAGGGTTAGATGCGTGCAGTATAAAGTTGCAAAGGGGTGTAACTCTTGTTTTTCTCCTTGTGCAACAAAACCAATAGTTTGAACATGTTTGGACTGGTGGGTTTATGCGAGGAATGTCTTGTTTCACACCCAAACAAGCTAAAACATTTCGAGCTACATTGTACCAACAATATCCCTTAAGAGTCCAAAGTTCAAAAAGGTAGCAATCCTTGAAGATATATTACGTGGAAACCATGTCAATTAGAAATAATTTTTCTAAGGCTATGAGATCACGTAGGGCCCCTCTACAATAACCTCTCTTAGTTTTTGATATCTTTGAGGTGTTTTCTCATGGTGTCAATTTTTTAGTTGATGGAAAAAGTGTCAAATGCATGTAATATAAAGTTGAAAAGTGGTGTAACTTTCATTCTGCTCCTAGTGCAACCAAACCAACAGTTCCAACACATTCAAATAAGTACGTTTAGGCTAGGAATGGTCTTGTTTCATACCCAAACATGCTGAAATAGTTTGAGTTACATTTTACCAATGATATCCCTTAAGAGTTCAAAGTGCAAAAAGGCAGCAATTTTTGACGAGTTGTTACTCAGAGACCGTGTCACTTATAAACAATTTGTCTGAGGCTATGGGATCACATAGGGCTACTCTACAATAACCTCCCTTTATTTTTGATATCTCTATGTAATTTTCCCATGGTGAAATTTTTTCTAATGCTCCAAAAATTGTTAGATGCATGTAGTGTAAAGTTGCAAGGTATGCTACTCTTTGTTTTGTTCTTCATGGGGTGAAATGGTTAGTGCTAACATGTCTAGTTAGGAACATATAAGTTAGGCATGGTCACCAACCTTCATTATAAATGGTCATAGTCTTTCCTATTCGAAGGGTCACAACTTTTCTCATTTGAAATGTGACAACCTAAATCATATCATCACTATTTATGAAAACCTAAATTAATTTATTTGCAATATTTCCTAAGTTTCTATTCTTAATTGTATTCTTCAAGGATGTTATGGATGTATTTCTCAACAATAATTTTCTCTCTTGTTTATGTTAGTGCCCTAGAAAGAATTTTGACAAACAACCTTTTTAATACACATGGAGTAATCTTGTTGAAGATACATCCAGTCATGAAGCAAATAGATAGATCTATGTAATACACAAAGTATGAGGTTCACACGTGAATACATGTAATACATGAAGTATACACAAAAATAATTAAGCATACATGTGAATACACGTACATAAAGTCTACATAGGAAGCATGAAGCATACATATGAAAACATGAATTATACACAACAATCATGAATCATACACATGAACATGTGAATGGTAGCATGAGGAATACACATGGAATGGTAGCATGAAGCATACACGTGGAATGGTAGATTTCTTCCAAGAATTAATGACAAACTTCTAGAGGTATGAGGTCACATGTAATGATGTCTTGGTCGGTTTTAGTTGCATACTTCAAAGTGCATTGTATATGAATTTCCTTACCATGCTACAATGATTCTACAAAGTACAGGCTTAGATGTTTAGTGGTAGAGAGACCTAGGTGTTATATTACATCATGTATTATTATATTCCTATGATTGATTTAATGTTTAATAATCTTAGTGGAGAATAATGTTCAAACTATATATTTACAATTATATAAATGAAGAGTGCATGTAACACAATTGGACTTTAAATATTTGAAGTAAAGCATCTACAAATATCCATTGAAGTGTGGATTTATAATGCAAATATGGACACCACCAACAAAAAAGATGTGTATTAACCAAATAGCAATATATGCTTACAAGAATGCCATATGGGCATACAATGTCAACTATATGCAATACAAAATATATGTCCACAAATTCCATATAAGCATACAACAAAGGAACCCAATAAAAAGTGACTCCCCTTTGGGTGAAGAAAATAGATCATGGGTAACCTTTGATC
The DNA here is from genome assembly GCA_007258455.2 of Sequoia sempervirens. Classification (NCBI taxonomy): domain Eukaryota; kingdom Viridiplantae; phylum Streptophyta; class Pinopsida; order Cupressales; family Cupressaceae; genus Sequoia; species Sequoia sempervirens. The sequence continues at coordinate 68,694 of VDFB02354994.1, forward strand.
TTCAAGGGGATGGAGATGAATATGAGAGTGGTCTACTTGAAACTTGAGTATTACTCCTTTTATTTAGTTCATCATGGAGCTTTAGATGTTACAATAAAAAATATAGACATTAATATATATAAATTATATTATAAAAACTAAAATATTTAACAAAATAATCACTTACCGCTGCCAGACGATCTTTCTCCTCATTTTCCACAGTGGCAGGATAAAGCTGTGGCATTGTAATGTCCTATAGAAACTATCTAGATAGAAATTAAACTTCAAATCAATAATCATTTGATTTTTCAATAATAAATAGCTATAACAAATGTAATTTGAAATTGACTAATTTGCCTCATACCTCCATCAAAGGCATGGAGCTATCAATTGTAGAAGATACACCATGCCCCATTGCCATATGAAAATTAGGAGGTGTCTCTACCTACATCATCGAAAAATAAAACATTATTCAATTACAAAATCTAGAATAGTGATACAAGTCACGGTTTATAATCTATGAGATAGTCAACAAAATTTTGAGTACTTTGGTAGACGTGTATGAAAAATGTGGTAGCATAGACAAGGTAGGGAATTGTTTGAATTTTTTTTCAGAGAATTATTTGATAACATGCTTTGGTAGACATGTATGGAAAATGTGGTAGCATAGAAAAGACAGTGAGCTATTTAAAAAATGCCTCAAAGAAATGTGGTGTCATGGTGATGGACATCACCATGAGACCACATTTCTTTGAGGAATTTTTTCAAATAGCTCATTTACTTTTCTATGCTATTGCTTACTATTATGGTTTGATGGATTCTTTCTAAAGAACTTTTTTTATGCTTTTAGCCATAGCAACACTAAAGTGAAGTTTTTGATAAAATGCTTTGGTAGACATAACACCATGGAAGTGAATTGTTTGATAAAATGCTTTGGTAAAAATGTATGGAAAATATGGTAGCATAGACAAGGCAATGAGATGTTTGAAAAAATACCTCAAAGAAATGTTGTCTCATGGGGACATCACCATGAGACCACATTTCTTTGAGGAATTTTTTCAAACAGCTCATTGCCTTGTCCATACTACCACATTACTATTATGCTTTCATATATTTTTTTCCAAACATCCACAATTTATTCGAAAGCATCTATTTTATGCTTTTATCCATATCATCAAGGAAGTGAACTGTTTTATAAAATGATTTGGTAGACATTGTTGAACAAGAAAAATGAGAAGGGGGGATGAATTAGTTGTCACAAATTTAAACCTTAATTCACTCGCATGAATTAATCCTTAACACTGCTTAAATGATTAAACATTAAATACTAGTGCAGAAACTAAAAAACCATTACACAAACACAATAACACCAGATTTATGTGAAAAAATCAATAAGGGGAAAACTATGGTGAGGATTAACTCACACGATAGAGAATATCAAAACTAATTACAAGGGTCTCATTGCCTGAGAAACAAAGCTCACTGCCAAAAATAAGGACTCACTGTCCGGATCAAGACTCACTATCCAACAAGGCTAAGAAACCGGAGGACTCACTAGCATAGAGATACAAATAAGATAAAAGGGATATGTTATAGAGAGAAGATAATCTCAATGCAACGGGAAAATCCACCATAATTTTCTCAACCCCTTGTAGACATTAATGAATGATAGAGTACACCTTTTTCTCACTACATCCAAAAACTCAACATTTAGGATTTAAATTGATTTTTTGCACTCACATCACACACACTCATTGATTCACATCAATCTCACATATATCTACTCTATTTCTTTGCAATTATCTCTCTTTCCTCTATCTATCTCACTTTTTCACCATGAACTCATCCTGTGTTTATACCATCTTCAACTTTGAAACATATCCAAATTCGGCCACATCCAAATTCAAATTCAAATTAGGTTGGCGCTAAAACATCCTAGGGTGGAATTAGAATGAGGGTGACCCAAACACCTACTTCATAAGGACCCAAATAGATCCAACATGCTTCATCAACTCTGAAGGTACCATTTAACACAAGGTTGACCAAACCAGTGTAAAAAACATAGAACAATTAAGCACAAACCTTTTAGATACCAAAATTATCTTCAATACAATCAAAACAACTCAACTCTAGAACCGTAGTCATAAGACTTTAGCAAAGAAAAATTTGGACCAACAACATTTCTCCTAGACCTCAACCAGAACACAAAAAACCACAGTTCACAACTGGTGAGCATAACTCACACTATACAATGAATCAAAAGCCATAAAACTAGATATAGTAGCTTCCAACAACCATGTTCAACATATCTGAACCACACAAACATAGGAGCAAATCCTAGAGCAACCACTGAACACCTACAATCTTTCTTCAAATCAATTTTCTCAATATCCTCTACATATACAACTAATAACTTGCATCCATGACAATAATGACAACAACAACTAGTTGACATCAATGACAACACCTTCATTCTTTCCATTCTTACAAGAATCTCCCCCTTGATCATTGATGGCAACACATGATGTGAAAAAACATCAAAGACACCATACTAGCTCTGAATACACTTCTCAATATGTTTCTTTCTGTTTATCCCCCTTAGTAGATAATCTTTTATATTCTTCCTCTTTTTGTTTGTTTTGTTCTTCTTCTTTTTCACATACTTCCTCTCCCCCTTTGACATCAATGGAAAATGAAAAAGATATTTTACATTAATTTCCCGTTTGACATTAAAATAGAATACTCTCAATGACA
>VDFB02354995.1:0-37191 GCA_007258455.2 Sequoia sempervirens
AATTTTAAAATGCAATTGCCTCTATGTTTGAAAGGTTCAAATCCATTATAGCTAAGGATGGAGCTATCCTAAATCCATTATAGGTAAGGACAAAGTTGTCCTTTATCCACTGTTAGACACCCAAATAGTTATGGGAGCTGAACAAACTAAGTTTCACCTTTTCATATGGGTTATTACAGCTTAAACCAAAATATTTACGACTAAAGTGACAAGGGAGTTGGAAAAGCTAAATATCACCTTTTTGTATACCTTATTACAACTTAAACCAAAATATTTTGCAATTAAGTGACATGGAAGATAGTGCAACAATGAAGATATGCAATAGTGACACCAGACCCAAGTTGGAACCCACTAGAAACTCTCTAGATGAAGATCTAGATAAAGTTATGTACATGTGCAAATGCTTTTGAGAACTAAAACAGTAAATGTATTTTTTATTTATTTGTCCCTTTCTTTTACATGGAATACTCTTGAGAAAGTTGTATGGCTACTATCTTTTAGTCTAGTTAATTTTATCCCTATTTGCTAATGTTACAAATATAAATATAGGTTGCATGCCATGGAGCCCAACAGTCATTATGAAAGTTGACCTATACCTATGAATATAGAGTCATTTCCACATGTGAATCATTGTCTCCCAACGGTTGTGGTGTATCTGGTCATCATGTGATGTGTTGGTGGATGACCTAGCATAACACAAGCCTCAAGAGTGCCACATGGATTATTGCGATGATGACATTGTTTGATGTCTCAAGTGACACTTGGAACAACAATGGTTGAAGTGTGATGCTTGAAACAACATGGTGAAAAACATTTGAAGTTAGCCTTTTCATTTTGGCCTCGAGGCATGTTAGACCCTATTGTAGACATGATGGATATTGCAAAAAGCTTGGAAAATGTATGGTTACTGCCAAGCCCAATCTTGTCCAAAGCCTTGAAACACAATTGCAGCATGTCCAACATCTGTTAGAGATGGATTGATAATCCTTGTGCTATCGTGAGAATCCAAGAGGTGCTTTAGTGTACTACAAACCATAGTTATGTTACCACAAATACCACAAGACATGAGAATGGTCTTGATGTTACCACAAGAACCTTTATTCATAGATCCTCATGGATCAGTCCCCCCTTCTTGTAAAGCAATAGTCCACTGCATTAAGTCTAGGAAGCAAGTGCAAATACTTGACTTCTAGCTATTGCTTGGTGAACCATTTGGTTTGTTGTGGAAGCTAAACCGCTATAGCCAATCTATATACAAGCATAGAGAAATTTTGTGTAAATATGGTTTCCAAAATCTAATGTATTTATCATTATAGGCCATAAGTCAATTGGAAGTGAAGTGAAAAAATTTGAGCGTGTGCAACTATATAGCAGAGTATGAATTCACTTTAAGAATATAATCTCTTACCACCCACTAAGACAACTATGCTACAAGAATCGGCGATGTACACACACTTTTGACTATGCATGTAGGGATGTCGAAGGAATACATTACAAACCTCCAGGGACAATAACATCACAAACTATCTCCTCCTTAAATGGATGAATAGCACACGAAAAGATGCACTAGAGAGTATTGCTCATACCTTGGGTGTTGCCAGAGCTAAGCCATCCCAAATTTCAAGGCTAAAGATGCGACAAGGTTGGAAAATTTAGTCTCTTGATGGTTGCTACAAAAAATCAAGTTCTTCATGATATTGTCATCAATCAAAAAATTCAAGGGCTTCCTTGCACCCACATCTATGATTGGAATAATCACTCTCCTTCAACTCCCTATGTTATGGGGATTGCTCATGCAATATTGACTAGGATATTGGGATTTGGGTTGATAATTCCATCTAACATGACATCATCATCCTTTGTTTTAGCCTATGTAAGCAAATTCTTTTGAGCATGGCACTAGGTGTTCGGAGTGGCTACGAACTTGTGTTTGTCACACCATTTACCTCTCTTGGATGGTGTGCTCTTGTTTGGAGACAATGTTTTCATTGACACAGAGGTCATTTGCCACTCTGTTTTGCTTGAACTCCCCAATAGTTATTGCATTGTGAAAGGCTTCTCCTATCATTTTAACTTTAACCAGATTTAGTTGAGTCTGAATGGATGGTCATAGACTGCTATAGTATTTGAAGACTTGATGATGCTCTAACTCAAATGAACCCAACATTGCATAGAGATCATGGAAGACATTGATGTAGGCTTGGACTAGTCGGTCATGTCCTTGCTTAGTTATGACCATTGCATGTAACAATCATCATAGACATCTTCAAGATAGAATGTACATAAAAAAAAGTAAAATGCTATTTTTTTAATAGTATCTTCTTTTGTTAAGAATATCATATTGTATTTTATTTTGTTTTTTAAGTTCTACTTTAGGTTTTGCAGAGGAAAAAGGAATATTTTTTAAAGGGAAAATAATTAGTTTATTCATTCTTCTTCTTCTTTTGGGGGGTTATCATTTTTTATTATGCAATTTAGAGAAGAAGAAAACAGGTTTGAAGCTTGAAGCTTTTTGGAAGTGCTTTTCTGGAAAAATTGAAGGATTTTAGTAGTTATTGAATAGCTTGGATTCATCTCTTTTTATTTTCCAAATTGCTACAAGGTTTAGGTAGAATTATTTTCATGAAATGCTTTAGAAAATAATTACTTTTGGATTAATAATGAACATAGATTGTTTGTGAAAGAGGTTGTGCTAGTCAATTGCTTGTGCAAGAAGAAAACTATGGATGATTTGTTTCAAGCAATGTACATAAATTAGATAAAGATATAGTGCTGGAATCAAATTAAATTTTTTGTAAAAACTAACATGTAGATTTGAAAAGTATGGTTAACACAAAGCCCAATCTTGTGCAAAGTGTTCTATGCCATTGCTAGAGCATGTGCAACATTTGCTACAGATGGATCGATAATCCTTGTGTTACCATGAGCATATAGGAGGTTCTTTGGCATACCACAAACCATAATAGTGTTACAAAAAGTACCGCAATCCATGAGAGTGGTCTTGGCATTGCCACAAGAACCTTTGTTGGTAGATCCTCCTAGATCAATTAATATCCACAAATTTACACAAAGGATAATGGACTGGAGATAAATACTAGTTTAATAGGTCAAGAGAGAGTCAAACCTAAAATTATTTAAATAATAAATATAATAACTTATATGTATTATATACCATTGTTACCAAATTTGGCTTGTCCAAATTTATAAGAAACTTTCCAAAAAAAATTGACCTCTAAAACAAATTTAATTTTTGAAACCTAGTAAATATGCTAAACACAGAGAAGCCAATTGATATAAAAAATACAAATAATACAATACATGTTCACAAATCATTCAACCTCTATCTCATAACTACCGTAAAATACAGAGCAATGTCTTTCAAAACAAATGGTGCCATCTCAGCTTTGATACCAAAAGTGATAATAAATGGAACCAATTTCCCATTGGTACCAACCATGTTTGACCAGAGACAACAAACGAGATTATTTATCTAGGAACTAGGCTAATTCTTCATCTTGCATAAACCTATAACATATTTTGATTACAAAATTCTTGTCTCACACCAAAAAGATTGTCATAAAAGTTAATTTTTTATTTAAGTTCCTTTAATAAGGCTCAAGACATTGTCCTTCAAATTGAATCTAACATGATTTTTTCATATTCATATTCCTCAATCTGTAATGTGATATAATTATTACTAATTCTTAATAAATTCCCATATAAAGACGCACATAAAGACTAATGCCCACACCTCACAAATACTAAATTTGAGAATCCTGTACACTTCACCCATGAACCCTAAGGGTACCCTTGCAAGTTTGGGCATGAACACAACCAATTTACATTAAATAGTACATAGGCATATATGAAATAAAATGCTTTGCAACAAACAAAAATTTAAACTGTTTGATTGGGTGTCAAAAGATCTCTTAAATCCTATGTCAAGCTACTATGGAATTCGCGCAAAATTCAAGCTATTGATTAGACAACTAGAGGACTTGAAGTGTGGTACGTGAAGGAAAAACTCTTACACTATTGTTTCAAAACAACCCTAATATGTCAAACTAAGAAAATAATGATTGGATTTGGTCTACCTTAGAAACTGTACCAAATTAACAAAAAGAGGACCACCCTAACTGTGAAGCAAAAAAATTATGATGAAAACCTGCACTTCCTCCACTAGTTCCTTTAAGCCATTTTGGAACTAGAGTAGGCTCACTTCTACCCATACTTTTTGTAGACCATTTTCCTCGAAAGAAAATGGCTCCAATCTCTCAAATTCCAATGAATAAACTCACTTCCTTTCCACAACAACCAGCCCTAACCCACATTGTCCTAGGAGTCAAATTTTTTGGAATCTTTCAAACGCCAACTCTCAAATTCATTTCATCTCCAAAGAAATGAATGTAGCCCTAACCTACAACCTCAATGCCACAGTGTAAGACTCTGGATTGTTCCCTAACAACCCCCTTAAAATTCCCCCATGATAAAGAATATCAAGGCATTATTTCCCTTGCATCTATATCTTTGAAATTTTTGTATTGTGTCAAGTTTTAAACTAAAGTTATCATCCTCAACAGTCTTAAGTGAAATACGTTTCAGGTCTTGTCTATTCTCTTTGTCTTGTCATCCTTTGTCCTTTTCTAATCTTTGCAAGATCATAAAATTGAGCATTTTGAATTGGATGAATAAATTTTTTCAAAAAGAAACTTTGATAAAGGGTCCACTTGACTATGTAAAAGATCATTTTCCAAGACAATATTTAAAACAACATTCACAAGTGTGCATCTATAGTCAAAGGTGTGCCAGTTACAAGATGGAAGAAGTCAAAAAATGTTTTCCAAAAGTGCAATACAGAAATGCATCTATAGAAGCGAAGACTCACCTGAATGAAGGCATTCAACTGACACTTGGCAAGCATATCAACACTTTATGGAGAGAACTATTAAGGGGAAGATCAACAAGAGGTCACTCACATCATACTTCTACTCAAGCAAGCAACTACTATTGGTGGCTTCACTCTACAACCCATTGCATTGATAAGTGTCATAATTACTAGTGACACCTTGACAGCCTTGGCACCAAAGAAGCTTGGTCAAAAGCTTCACATTCACCAACCATTCTAGACTTGAAGGCATCTAGTAACGATCATAAAGCACACAATTTCAACCACACAACAACTAGAGCACCAAATTCAAGACATCGTTAGGAGTAGTGATGTTTTCTCATATTTCATGATTTTTTTAGAGTCAGACTAGTATTCCCAACAGCCATGCAACTAGTCCACATCTTTTCATCACTAATTTCCCTATTTTTCATCCTTGCTTATGCTCGACCTCTTCACTTATTTACAATTTTTTATTGCCTATCACTTATTGCTATACATTCTTTCCAGCCATGTTAACGCTAGAATTTCATACAAATTGGCTATTCAATTCTTGTCAGTTTCCTTTACCTAACAAATTCTTACTAAATTCCTAAATTGGCAACTCAATGATTGCAATGTTCTTACATTGCTCACTCACTATTTTCAAAATCACATCAAGTTCACCAAAAAATATGCACTTAGAAATGGTCACTTTAAGAAATCCCTAAAATTATAGAGGGGGGCCAATTTAAGTAACCTTCCTAAGTAAATCAAGAATGAACAAAAAAAAGCACTAGGTACACTCAGATCCCTGGAGGCACCCATACCAAACCAGTCCAAATTCGGATCACAGCTCAGATTCTTCCTAAGTACACCCTATGCAAACCCTAAGCTAGTGTATTAGGCTCAAATATGTCTCAGATGTACCTAAGTTGAATGTACAGACTGGAGTACATGCCTTTGCATACCCAGGGAAAACCAGGGGAAATTTGTTTAAAACATTTTTCTTAAAGAATATTTTTTTAAAAAAATAACAGCCAAAAAGTGCATTCAAAACCTAAACCACCCTGAAAAGTGTCTTTTATATCACTATCAAAATAAAAAATAGGAACATAATACTTGTTCATACCTCTCATTCCTTATTCACTCATAATTCGTTCTCTTCTCATTGCTCAAGGTTGTTATTTTTAAAATGTTCAAGCATTGCAAAGGCATTAATTGTAGGCTTCAAGGAGTGTTAAGTGTTACACAAATCAAAATGTTTGTATTGAGGAGAATCATTGTTTAATGTAAGTTTTAATAAGTAAATCTTCCATGCATATTCCACTCATAGCTGTGGAATTTCCTTCAATGTTTACACGGTATGTGTGTGTTTGTAATATTGTATGTGTCTATCTATATGTATGCATTACAAGTCCCTTCCATGTAGCTTCAATGGAGCTAAAAAAAAACCAATCAATTCCAGAAAGATAGAATAAATCGTTAGTCCCAATATATCATGCACATGAATATAGGATTTTTTTGCAAATTTGTAGCTACATAAATCGATAAATGAAGTTACTGTTATGCCTTGCATAACCACCCCACTTTGATTTGGATCAAAATGGGTCCCCCTTTTCTCTTTCTGGTTTCTTTTTTCTTTTGGTTACTTGCTTTCCCCTTGGTGGTCCTTCTGGTTTTGTCAAGGTTTGGTTCTGCCTCAGTTGGAATTCGGGTTTTCTCCTGAGTTCGGGATTTTCCACCCCATCCAGATTTTCCCAGATCTTGCTCAAACTCTGGCTGAATGCTTTTGTTCGGGCATTTTTGGTCTTCGCAGAATTCCGCGTGGACCGGATTTTCCTGAAATCCCCGAGGCTTCTGAGCAATGTCTCCTTCTTCGCGGATTTCTTTCTCATCCGGATTTTCCCGGATCTCGCTCGAACTCCAGCTGACCGTTGTTGTTCAGGATTTTCGGTCTTTGCAGAAATCTGCGTGGACCGGATTTTTGTGGATTTCCTTCTCCCCCAGATTTTCCCGAAGTCTGTTGTCCCTTGTTTTTTCTAGATTCACAGGAATGTCTTCTCTTTTGTGGAAATTGATCCTGCATGGATTTCCCCAGAATCTGAAGAAATGTGAAGAAATATGGAGTAGTAGGACTAGTTAGCAAATGATGATGCATTTTATGTTTCCTTTATGCTATTTTGAGATCTCACATGTTGTTGATTGATAATGATCGGATTAAGTTTCTAATGGATGTTTTCATGCTTATTCCGCTGGAATCTGCTTAGCTCAGAATTCTCTGAAATTCCTCCCTGGCTTGAATTTCGCGGGTCGGCCTGAAACCCGAACTGTTTATATGATCATTTTGTTTGAAAGTTTAATGGCACCCTACTGACACAAGATTCGTTTTAATGATGATTTTGATTAATTGACTTTTGTTGGTGTGATCTTTACTGTGGTTTTCTTTGAATGCAGGATTAAACCCTACACATGATGATATTTGCCAAGGGAGCTCAGTTGGAATGCATTCCCTAGTCCAGTTGGTCATAAAAATCAGTTAAGGCAAAACTCGACAATACTTTTCTAGATTCTTACCGACTGGTGGCTCGGCTCTAACTGTTCAAAATCCAAAGAATCAGAATACTCCCCATTGTGCATCTTATCGGCATAGGGTTATCATGGTCTCCCTAACCTATGGTTTGTTTGGTTCAAATTTGCGTTTATGTTGCCTATCGGCAGGACCCTAGAGATGTCACAATGATCAAAAATCATATGCAGGATCCATCGGTAAGACAAGGGTCATCATCCTGGCGACATGAATTTCCTATCGACATGAGGGGTTTCCTTCGGAGAGATGTCTCGACGAGATCTTCAGGTCTCACCGACCGGCGGAAAAAGGCATACACTATTGGTAGATGTTCTCTCTTCACTGAGATGTCTCAGCAAATCCCTAAAGTTTTACCGACTACCCCACCACTGGAAAGCACTTCGGCGGGAGTCATCTTCATCGGCGTATGGTCTTGGCAAAGTCTCCACGTCTCGTCGACCACTATCAAGAGGTGATCCCTTCGGCATAAGGTGTTATCCCCGCCAAGATGTTTCAGCGAGTTTACGAAGTCTCACTGACTAAGCAGAAAAGGGGATCTAACACTTTGGCATGAGTTGTTCCCTTCGGTATGTGCTCTCACCAAATGTCGGGAGTCTTGCCGATGGGGAAGGGTCCGCATATTAGCAAAGCAGCATAGCGTTGCCCAAAGTTCTAGCCGAACGGTGGATGTCTCACCGAAACAAGGTGTTGGTAAGACTCTGAAGGAAATGAAGGGTATCGCTATATACTCTCGCTGAACGAGAAAGGTCTGAGCGACACAAAGGAACTTCAACAAGAGAATTGGTGTGTCACAGCGACAAAAGGGTGAACTAGTAAAGCTTTCGCTAAGATATCGGGTATCTATGGGATGTTTTCCTGAAAAAGGGATGTTACAGTGAAGCACATGCAATGACGGAACCCATCTGGGCATGACTACGTCAGATGTCTCCCTGAAATGGAAAATCTTCTAGGGATGATAATTTCAACAAGAGGTCTGCCCAAAATGAAAGGTCTTACCAAAGGATCAATCTTCGGTATGACATAGGGAGCTCGCTAAGAAGTCTCAACGAAGGAAGGAGGTCATGTCGACGGGTTGTCCCTTCGAGGAGAGGAAAGGTATGCACTAGGAGGTCTGGCCGACATTCAAGAGTCTCGTCGATAACAAGAATGGGCTCGGTAAGAGAAGAGAAATTCGGGGTAATGTCTCCTAGACTCTGATAAGTCCAGAACAAAAAGGGAGTCGAGGAGAAGAAGAAGCTATGACTCATAGGGACAGCTATGGTGACCACCGGCGAAGGTAGATCAATATTAATGCAAATATCCTGGAGCATTCAAGGCGACTCCGCGAGGGATTTCAAAGGTGGACACGAAGATGCTAGAGTTAATGTTGCAGTTGTCAAAAGATCTAAAAAGACTTCTCCTGGGAGTAGGAATCCTTCATCATCATGGACAACAAGGATTCACAATGAATGCAGTTTTGACTTTCCTCAGAAATATTTGAGAGCCGACTCTCCTGTTTGCAGATATTTTGTAAACCCTAGTGCAGGGGACAACACATTCCAGTTGGTACATTCTGTATATAAGGCATTCTTGCCTCTTTGTAAAGGTTAGAGTTTTTGAGGAGAGAACCTTTTGGTATTAGCACTTCTAGATTAGAACTTCTAAGGTTAAAGAAATTTTAGACTAAGAACTGTTTAGAGTTAGAACTGTTAGGAGTTAGTGAGTTAACATAAGGAGATAGAGTTGTATCTCAATTCTCAGTAATGAGAGCTTCTGTTGTCTTCTTGGCTAGCAGTAAGGTTTTAGTGCAAACTATAATGTATTTTCTAAGTTCTCTTAGTGTAGTTGGAAACAATCTGGAGCCACAGATTCTCTGTACACTAGTGATTGTGCTAGCTTTGTAAATATTGCTTATCTGTTTTACTAACAGTAGAAGCAATCAGAATTTAATCTCCTTCATGTTGTATTCCTGAATGATATTTTTCTTAATTTTATAATTTGATTTGTGAAGTCTTCAAGGAATGAAATATTATTTTTGTGTTTTATTTAGGTGCTAATAAAAAAAAATCTGTTATGCGAATGAGCACTGTGAATGAAAGAGGTTGTGTGTCAATCACAAGTTTACTTTGTTCTGCAATTTTGGTTTATAATTCCTTGAAGTTAACAAGTCTGGTTAAGGTTGGATGAACTATTGTTATTTTCTATTTCAAAAATCTGACTTATCTTTTTATATTTTTAAAAAAACCCCTATTAGAGTAGGTTTTATTTCATGCTTGATCTTAGAACAATCCAGAAGTTCAACACCAGTAGGCCCCTTGAATATTATTGTTGCATTGACCACTAAATAACATCAGCATAGTTGAAACCCAACTACAAAGACCTTGGGAGCCAGGGCATCCATGTGTTTCCTTTCTCTTTCAGGAGAAGCAAAATAGCAATATTTTTTTTGCATTGTTGTGTTGCCAAAATCACCATCAACAGGAACTGGCGCTAGAAGGAGGGCCCTAGAAGGGAAAGCTGGAGAAAGCTGGGTTTTCATTCCTAGAGAAGTCCCATAGAGTTCTTCGATCAGCTGAAAATCCACCTCCTTTGATAGAACTCAAGACCCCAACAAGACACAAGAATCATAGGCTGGCGCAACAATCCTACCACCCTTATCAGCTCCTCTCACTCCACCAGGTTTTTTGCCAATACCCCAGTGGATACCGATCAATCCACTATCACGTTCATCCCAATTGTCATCACAGCTGATTCAACCCATACAATAGCTAGCTCAACCACCACCACCCCCACCGATGGCGTTCTTTCAGAATAATCCTTCTCCATTGGGGACTATTCCGGGAGGTTTTCACGACCTGCCTAAGAACCCTGAGAAATTTTGTCCCAAGTACTTTCATGGAGAATCAAGAAGTGTTGAGGAGCACATACAAGCTTTCAAGGATGCTTGTACTAGAGCTCAGATAGCGCACCATGATGTAGTCTATAGGTTATTCCCTTATTCCTTAGGGGACATGGCATACAATTGGTACCTTAATCTTCCTCAAGGTTCCATCTTGACTTGGACACACCTAGAAAATGTTTTCATTAATCAGTTCAGAGTCTATGTAGATCCAGCTCTTTTATATCATCAATTTGCTACCATCAATAAGGAACCAGGTGAATCCTTGCCCTTGTTCAATACCAGATTCCAAAAAATGTATAGGAGATTGCAAGATCCCTATCTAGTCACTGAGGACAGTGCCATTCAAGCATACTTTAGGGTTATAGACCCTTTTCTAGGTTTGTTCCTACAAAGGACTTACCTACTAGCTGAAATTGATTCTCTATCCAAAGTTTATCATCCGACTATCAAGCTGCAGCAACAAGTCAGTTCTCAACAAGGAAGTTTGGGAAAAGGTTTCCCTTCAATAGGATATCAAATGCATAGCCCAAATCCTCTATTCGATACTGTCCCAGGAACGTCTCCTTCCCACTATTGGCCTATATCCGAATTGCAAACTCAACCTCCTATCCCATTCTTTGCTATTGGAACTCCCGATCTCTTTCAACAATCACAACTTCCTCAAAGTTCCCATGGTCATTAGAACCAAATTGGAACACCAAATCATGGTGGTCAGCCACCTGCTACCAAGAGTGTCAAAAGTGAGAAGATAGTCCAGTTTACGAATGAGGTAGAAACCTTGAAGAAAACACTGTCTCAAGTTACAAACGATATGGCTCAGCTTCGGTTGAACCCTTCCCAAAACCAAGGGAACTACCCTAATAAAAATAGCAACAACCAGGGTACTTATGAGAATAACAACATCTACAACCAAAGAGGTTATCAAAACAAAAACAAAGGGTACAACTAGAGAACAAATAACAATAGACAGTGGAACATAGGGCCTAACAATGGTGGAGTTCCTCATAATTATCAAGTTAATGAGGAGAGGTAACATATGGAAAATGTGGCTGACTTGAATTTCATGACTAACTGGTGTAGGCTGCATGATACAGCTACCCATTCTAAGGTAAATTTCCCTCAAATGGAGAGGGTTGTCAAGATGGCACACGAAGATGTCCACACATTCCAGGGGAATTCAAACAAAGGAGGTGACTCGCTAGATATTGCAATGGCTTATGATATCTTTGAAGAAGAGCCCTCATTCCCAAGGCAAGAGGAGAATGAACCGAAGGAAGATTCATATGTTGCCCAAGCCTTTCAGTCAAAAGGAGGACACTTCCTGAGAAATCAAGGTAAGGGGCCATTCACTACATTAACACCTCCTAATCACATGGTGCCTCCAAATCAAAGTGCTAATAATAATCCTCCTCCACCACAAGGCCCGCCTAACTTTCATAACAAGGGTAATTCCTTTGGTGTTTTCAAAGGTGGTGCGAGTTGTAATATAAAATTTGACATAGTTTCTAAGATGCAGAAACAAAAAACTTCTTTGTCATATTTTGACATTCTAAAGTGGTGCCCTGCTCAAAGGGAGATAGTGCTGAAAGCTCTAGAGCAAGTTGACAAATTAAAAGGAAAAAACAAGGTTGCACCTACTACAGACATGAATGCAGCCTTATATAGAAACAAGGTAGGTACTCCACCTTTCCTTTTAAGTTTAAGAATTTCTGGCAAGAACCTACATAACTGTTTATTAGACTCAGGGGCTTCAGGAAATGTCATGCCATTTTCCATATGCAAGAAGTTAGGATTAAACCCCATTCAAACCAATAAGAAGGTCATTCAACTTGACAAGACAAAGGTTAATGTGGTAGGAGAATTAAGAAACATACATGTTCAAGTAGGATCAAATCCTAGAATCCTACCCATCATAGATATTCAAGTAGGAGATATTCCTGAGACCTCTAGTATGCTGTTGAGCCGAGATTTGATGAAAAATTTAGGGGGATATCTTTCCCTTGACTTTTCACATATGTGGATATCATGGAAAGGGATTCCTAATCAGATTAGGATCGAAAGTGAGCCCTGCCTCAAGCACATCATCATGGAATATGATTGCCCCAATGAGGTAGCCTATTTCAAAACTGGGATAGGTGTTTATAAGAGAGAAGAAGCTTTAACCTTTTCTGTTCTTGATCCTAAACAAATACCCATACAAAACTCCCTGGTCTTATGATTGATGAAAATTAGCAGGCATTAATTAGAAAACTGCAACAAGACCAACTAGTCTTAGGGGCAGATATAGATCTGCAAAGTCTCCTGCTCCCTAACTGGTGCAGGGTACATTATCAAAGTCATTTTGAATTGACCTGTCAACCTTGTAGGGACATTTTAAAATCATGTTTTCCAAACTGAGGAAGCTGGCACAAGTCGCCCTAAGACCATTGCAGACTGCTTCTCATTTGAGGCTAAGGAAGCAACCATGTTAACCAGAGATACAATACCTTCAAAAGAAATCCCTTCTCAGATCAAACCTACTCTAGACACATGCCCAAATCAGTATACTCATGAGGAGCAGCCCCAAGGTTTGTTTAACACCCCTTCACCTACAAATGTACCAAAGCCTAATGTAAAAGATCAAGCAGCCCCAATTGTCACTCATCTAACTCAAGCACCCATAATAACTTCAAAAGGATCAGCCCCTGATCAATTGTGGACCCTTACCTTTGATGGATCCAAATCTAAGACAGGCATTGGTGTTAGAATTGTACTAACCAGCCCTCAAGGGAAAACCTTCTTTACTTCTTACAGGTTGCAATTTGGATGCACAAACAATGTGGCAGAATATGAAGCTCTAGCACGGGGACTGATGTTTGTACATAAGAAGGTCACTGCCTTGATGGTCAAGGGAGATTCCGAAATAGTTATCAGGCAAGTGCGCGGCCAATATACATGTCACAACAAGAGGCTAGCAACATATAGGAATAGGGTATGTAACCTGATCAAAGACTTTGATGTCTTTGGGATTAGCTTAATCCCTAGAGAAAAAAATTAGGTAGCTGATTCACTAGCTGTTGCTGCAAGCACCTTGGAACCTATGCAAGGCTCCAAATTCAAAAGATTCTCAGTGGAAATTATGTCCACCCCAATTGTTCCTGACAATATCAAGAATTTCTTGGTCTTTGATGATGATCGACATATTCTGGCCTTCTTAGCGAGCTCAGATGTCTTTGAGGGGAAAATTATTGATGAGTCCAACAGAGATCAAAGGGATTGGAGCCTCAAGGATTGTGGTGCAGAAGGGGTTCTCAATTTGAGAAGTAATAGTATTCCCAAGGGAATGGTGGCCTTGGAGAGAATTTTTGACTTAGATCCAAGGGCTCAAGAGAAAATATCAGCTCAAGAAAAGGGGGAAGAATACAAAATAGTTAACTTAGCTGACTCTGGTCCTGAAAAGAATGTCTACAAAGGGAAAGCTTGCCCTAGAGCGATCAGAAAAGACATATTGGTAGCACTTAAGAAATATATTTCTACAATTGCTTGGGGATATGAGGACTTAAAGACATTTGATGCCTCTGTTATGACTCACACTATTCCCTTGAAACCTGAGGCTAAACCTTTCCGACATAAGCATTGTCCTGTCAACGCCATGATTGAGCCATTGATCTATAAAGAAGTATAGAAATTGATGTCTGCAAGAATAATCTTTCCTGTGCGCCATTCAACATGGGTAGCCAACTTAGTTCTAGTCCTCAAGAAGAATGGGGAGATCAGACTATGTGTGGACTTCAAAAATCTGAATAGAGCTTCAGAAAAGGATAACTACCCACTCCCTTCCCTGGATGAGGTATTATAGACTGTCAATGGAGCACAGATGATGTCATTCTTGGACGGTTACTCTGGATACAATCAGGTAATGGTTGAATTTGAGGATAGAATGAAGACGATTTTCACTACAAAGTGGGGGACGTTTGCATACAGAAGGATGCCATTCGGTCTGATCAATGTTGGAGCAACTTTCCAGTGCACCATGGACATAGCGTTCAAGGACCTAATTGGTAAATACATCATTGTCTATATGGACGACCTGACAGTGTTCTCCAAGGATCGACTGAATCATGCTGCGAACTTAGCCAAAGTTCTCGAGAGATGCATCCAATATGGCGTCTCCCTGAATCCCAACAAATGCATGTTCGGAGTTTCTGAAGGGAAGCTGTTGGGGCACATAATTTCTGAAGAGGGATTTCAATCGACCTAGATCGAGTCGAACCTATTCTAAAGATCACTCGGCTAGGAAGCAAGAAAGAAACGAGGTCTTTCTTTGGGAAGATCAATTTCGTGAGAAAATTCATTAAAGGCTTTGCTGAAATTGTGAAGCCACTCAACAAAATGATGAAGAAAGACACCAAGATAGAGTGGACAGAGCAAGCAAAGGCATCATTCTCACAAGTCAAGTGATCCATCTTAGAAGCACCCATGCTCACCAGCCCTGACTATCTCAGACTATTTTACATCTATTCTTTTGCCTCTGAGCATTCATGCGTGGCTGTTTTAACTCAACGAAGAGCAGAGGCAGAGGAGAGACCGATGCTTTCATGAGTTCCCCCTTCAAGAATGCAGAAATTAGGTACCCACCCCTGGAGAAGCAAGCCTTCGCGCTAGTTTGGGCTGTTAAGAAATTCTGACATTACATCCTTTGTAGCTAAATCATTGCTATGGTTCCAGATGCAGCTGTGAAGTCCCTACTCATGCAGAGTGAGCTGGGAGAATGAAGAGGCAAATGGATGGCCATCCTGCAAGAATTCAATCTGGAGATACACCCTATGAAGCTAGTTAGGGGCACAAACTTGTCACAGTCCATGGCGAACGCTGGTGACAACATCATCTGTCAGCAATAGATGACCCAGTCTTTCTCTAACGACCCATGGTATGTTGATATCATTTGCTTTATGCTCAGCAATCGATGTCCAGAAGAAATGAATCCAACTCAAAGGAGAGCCTTGAGACAGAAGAGTTCTCATTACATGCTTAAAGGAGGGTTGCTATATAGGAGGAATTTCGAAGGAGTATACCTGAGATGCCTTGATCATCAAGAGGCTCAACATGTGATCTCTGAGTTCCATGGGAAACATGGCACAGGTCATGGGTTTGCAAATTCTTTGGCACACCAGATCCTCATATCTGGTTATTATTGGCCTTGTGTATTCAAAGATGCCCATCAGCATGTGAGGACCTGTCACATTTGTCAGATTTTTGCACCAAGGGAATGCCATGCAACTATGCCTTTATTGCCTATCTACGAGGTAAGGCCATTTTCCCAGTGGGCACTGGATTTCATGGGCGTGATTAACCCGAATTCCTCTGCAGGGCACAAGTTTATCTTGACTGCTACTAACTACTGCACGAGGTGGATAGAGGCAATACCCTGCAAGAACAACATCACAGATGTAGTGATCAAGTTCCTCACTGAGTGCATCACTACAAGGTTTGGAGTACCCTTCGCTCTGGTATGTGACAATGGCTCTGCCTTCTCTTCTGTTGAATTTATTTCTTGGGCATATGATCACAAGATTGTCTTGAAATATTCTTCAAATTATTATCCATAAGGCAATGGAGTTGCAGAGTGAACCAGTAAGAATCTCTTAGGGGTCATTAAGAAACTGTTAGAGCATAACCCTAGAGACTGGCATACCCAGCTTAGATTTGCATTATGGGCAGATAGGACTAGGATTAAGGCTGCCTTAAACACCTCACCATTCAAGCTGGTATATGGCCAAGAGCCTATCTTTCCTATCCATTTGCAAATACCTATCCTTGAGTTCATGCATAAATTCTACTCGAATGACAGTAGGATAGAGGTCAGGTTAGCTTCTTTGTTGAAATTAGAAGTGTAGAGAGATGTGGCCTTACAACAATTCTTTAGGCATCAGGCTGTTGTCAAACGGTGGTTTGACAAAAGAGCCAAGATAAAGGATTTTAGGATATCAGACCTAGTGCTGTTATGGGATAAGGCTGGAGAAAAGAAAGGAAATCACCAGAAGTTTGACAAACTCTAGTTAGGCCCTTACCAAATTGTTGAGATCCTAGGGGAAAATGCTTTCAGACTAAGTACTCTAACTGGAGAACTTGTTCCTTTGCCTGTTAATGGGAAGTTCCTCTAGCACTATTTTGAATCTTGAGGCTTGTTAATTTCTGTGCTATATATAAGTAATTTGTTGTTCTTTATGTAAATATTTTATTTTGTCTCCTGTTTGTAAATAATGTACTCTTTGTCTGTAAATAGTTTTTGTTTGTTTGTCTTTCCTTTTTTGTCTTTCTGTTTCCCTTTGTTTTGGGGTTTTTGTTTTGTTTTTGTTCTTTGGGGTTGATCCATCCTTTCCATCTGAAACTTTGGGTTGTTATCTGAAGCATACTTTGGTCATTAGGAGAGAAGTGGTTTAGATATTTTCACGTTTTCTGATCGGGTGCTTTTATCCTCAATTCGTTGTTTCATGCTTGTTGTCAATAAAGTTGTGGAAAGTTTTAAAAACAAGGTCCCAAGTAAAAAATCCTTCATCAGCTCCCCTGAATCTATCACAAATCATTAAGATTATCTCCTCTTGTAATGGTATATTTGTCCTAGGATGGTAATGTTGTAAGATTTGAGTGAAAAATACGATTTCCCAAGTGCTGTTATGAGGTCCATGGTAGTTTTCAACCCAGATCAGATATTAAACATCTGAAATATTGAAAAGAAAAAGAGAATTAAATGAAATATCTGAAACTTCAAAAGAAAAAAAGAAAAGAATTATCAAAAGAAAAAGAGGATTCAATACAAATGGGTGATTCCAGTATCTCTACCAGGGCTATGGACGCCTGACTGGCAGTAGAGAAATGCTATGAGAGAACTAGAGGTATCTCGGTTAGGGCTATGGATGCCTGACTGGCAGCGAAGCAATGCCTAGGATATCATTGCACAACAGCCAAAGGGAATCAACTCATGTAGCTAAAATCTTATGCATTGTTGTCCAAAAGATGAGGAAAACATCATGAGAGAGTGATGCACAATCAAGCACACACATTGATTCAGGGGGTAGTTACTATTGGCTTACATTTGAGATTCTAGCTCTACCTTGTTTGTTTTAACTTACCCAACAAGAGTTGTGATGTTCATGAACCAGGAGTTCTGGGTAGATGAATCCTTCATATTCATGAAAATGGTTAAACCATTTTCCTAGTCGAGTCGCCATTTGTTATGCCTTGCATAACCACCCCACTTTGATTTGGATCAAAATGGGTCCCCCTTTTCTCTTTCTGGTTTCTTTTTGCTTTTGGTTACTTGCTTTCCCCTTGGTGGTCCTTCTGGTTTTGTCAAGGTTTGGTTCTACCTCAGTTGGAATTCAGGTTTTCTCCCGAGTTCGGGATTTTCCACCCCATCCAGATTTTCCCAGATCTCGCTTGAACTCCGGCCGAACGCTTTTGTTCGGGGATTTTTGGTCTTCATGGAATTCTGCATGGACTGGATTTTCCTAAAATCCCCGAGGCTTCTGAGCAATGTCTCCTTCACAGATTTTTTTCTCATCCAGATTTTCCTAGATCTTGCTCGAACTCCAGCTAACCATTGTCGTTCAGGATTTTCAGTCTTCGCGGAAATCCACGTGGACCGGATTTTCACAGATTTCCTTCTCCCCTGGATTTTCCCGAAGTCCGTTGTCCCCTATTTTTCTGGATTCGCAGGAATGTCTTCTCTTTCGCAGAAATCTGTCCTGCGTGGATTTCCCCAGAATCTGAAGAAATGTGAAGAAATATGGAGTAGTAGGACTAGTTAGCAAATGATGATGCATTTTATGTTTCCTTTATGCTATTTTGAGATCTCACATGTTGTTCCTTGATTGATAATGATCAGATTAAGTTTCTAATGGATGTTTTCATACTTATTCCACTGGAATCCGCCTGGCTCGGAATTCTCCAAAATTCCTCCTTGGCTTGGATTCTGCGGGTCGGCCTAAAATCTGAACTGTTTGTATGATCATTTTATTTGAAAATTTAACAGCACCCTACTGACACACGATTCGTTTTAATGATGATTTTGATTAATTGACTTCTGTTGGTGTGATCTTTACTATGGTTTTCTTTGAATGCAGGATTAAACCCTACACATGATGATATTTTCCAAGGGAGCTCAGCTGGAATGTATTCCCCAGTCCAATTGGTCATAAAAATCAATTACGGCAAAAGTCGGCAAGACTTTTCTAGATTCTTACCGACTGGTGGCTAGGCTCTAACTGTTCGAAATCCAAAGAATCAGAATACTCCCCATTGTGCATCTTATCGACGTAGGGTTATGATGGTCTCCCCGACCTATGGTTCATTTGGATCAAATCTATGTTTATGTTGCCTATCGGCAGGACCCTAGAGATGCCACAACAATCAAAAATCATATGCAGGATCCATTGACAAGACAAGGGTCATTGGCAAGACAAGGGTCATTGTCCTGGTGACATGAATTCCCTATCGACATGAGGGGTTTCCTTCGGAGAGATGTCTCGGCGAGATCTTCGGGTCTCACCGACCGGTGGCAAAAGGCATACACTGTCGACAGATGTTCTCTCTTTGTTGAGATGTCTCGACGAATCCCTAAAGTTTCACCGACTACCCCACCACTGGCAAGCACTTCGGCGGGAGTCATCTTCATCGGTGTATGGTCTTGGTGAAGTCTCCATGTCTCACCAACCACTATCAAGAGGCGATCCCTTCGGCATAAGGTGTTATCCCCACCAAGATGTTTTGGTGAGTTTACGAAGTCTCACCGACTAAGCAGAAAAGAGGGTCTAACACTTCAGGGTGATTTGTTCCCTTCGGTATATGCTCTCACCGAACGTCGGGAGTCTTGCCGACAGGGAAGGGTCCGCATATCGGCAAAGCAACATAGCGTCACCCAGAGGTCTAGCCGAATGGTGGATGTCTCACCAAAACAAGGTGTTGGTAAGACTCCGAAGGAAATGAAGGGGATCGCTATATACTCTCGTTGAACGAGAAAGGTCTGAGCGACACAAAGGAACTTTGGCGAGAGAACTAGTGTGTCACGGCGACAAAAGGGTGAACTAGTAAAGCTTTCACCGAGATATCGGGTATCTATGGGACATCTTCCCAACAAAGGGATGTTACAGCGAAGTGCATGCAACGACGGAACCCATCTCGGCATGACTACATTAGATATCTCCCTGAAATGGAAAATCTTCTAGGGGTGATACTTTCGGCAAGAGGTCTGCCCGAAATGAATGGTCTTACCGAAGGATCAATCTTTGGTATGACATAGGGAGCTCACTAAGAAGTCTCAACGAAGGAAGGAGGTCATGCCGACGGGATGTCCCTTCGGGGAGAGGAAAGGTATGCGCTAGGAGGTCTGGCCGACATTCAGGAGTCTCGCCGATAACAAGAATGGGCTCGGTAAGAGAAGAGAAATTCGGGGTAATGTCTCCCCGACTCTGATAAGTCTAGAACAAAAAGGGAGCCGAGGAGAAGAAGAAGCTATGACTCATAGGGACAGCTATGGTGACCACCGGCAGAGGCAGATTAATATTAATGTAGATATCCTGGAGCATTCAAGGCGACTCCACGAGGGATTTCAAAGGTGGACACGAAGATGCTAGAATTAATGTTGTAGTTGTCAAAAGATCTAAAAATATTTCTCTTGTGAGTAGGAATCCTTCATTAGCATGGACAACAAGGATTCACAATGAATGCAATTTTGAATTTCCTCAGAAAGATCTGAGAGCTGACTCTCTTGTTTACAGATATTTTGTAAACCCTAGTGTAGGGGACAACACATTCCAGTTGTTACATTCCATATATAAGGCATTCTTGCCTCTTTGTAAAGGTTAGAGTTTTTGAGGAGAGAACCTTTTGGTATTAGCACTTCTAGATTAGAACTTCTAAGGTTAAAGAAATTTTAGAATGAGAATTTTTTAGAGTTAGAACTATTAGGAGTTAGTGAGTTAACAGAAGGAGATAGAGTTGTATCTCGATTCTTAGTAATGAGAGCTTCTGTTGTCTTCTTGGTTAGCAGTAAGGTTTTAGTGCAGACTGTAATGTATTTTCTAAGTTCTCTTAGTGTAGTTGGAAACAATCTAGAGCCACAGATTCTCTGTACACTGGTGATTGTGCCAACTTTGTAAATATTGCTTATCTGTTTTACTAACAGTAGAAGCAATCAGAATTTAATCTCCGTCATGTTGTATTCCTGAATGATATTTGTCTTAATTTGATCATTTGATTTGTGAAGTCTTCAAGGAATGAAATATTATTTTGTGTTTCATTTAAGTGGTAATAATAATAAAATCTATTAAGCGAATGAGCACTGTGAATGAAAGAGGTTGTGTCAATCACAAGTTTACTTTGTTCTACAATTTTGGTTTATAATTCTTTGAAGTTAACAAGTCTGGTTAAGGTTGGATGAACTATTGTTCTTTTCTGTTTCAAAACTCTAACTTATGTTTTTATATTTCTTTAAAAACCCTTGTTAGAGTAGGTTTTATTTCATGCTTGATCTTAGAACAATCTAGAAGCTCAACACCAGTAGACCCCTTGAATATTACCATTGCATTGACCACTGAATAACATCAGCACAGTTGAGACCCAACTACAAAGACCTTGGGAGCTAAGGCATCCATGTGTTGCCTTTCTCTTTCAGGAGAAGCAAAATAACAATATTTTGTTTGCATTGTTGTGGTGCCAAAATCGCCATCAACAATTACCTCATTAGAATTTTTACTGATGGTTGACATATCATTGGCTAATGACAATCCCCAAATAGACTTTGGTAACAATAAGCAAAGAAGATCCCCTAGCACATACATAAATAGTGCCAATGAGGGAAGAGCATACCTGCATTCCAAAGACATGTCAATTAGAAGTGAAAAGAAATGGTTCTAACATTCCAGAAAAGACCCACGTGTGCTTCTAGAAAGAAAGAAAAGAGTATGAAAAGCCGAGTAGAAAATTTCCATGGAATTCATGCTGTAGCTAACAAAAAAGGAAACAATATATTCACTTAAGTACATAGATATATTCATATGTCCATGACCCCCAGATTGTAGTCTAAGAGGACAAAAAGAAAATGAAGTCTTAAGGAGGATGATTTCTAAATAATTTTTTTTAAAGAATTCAGTATCATAAGGAGGATAAAGACCTCAAGCACATCAGGAAGGAACATAGATATAGCAAAGATTCAGATCATGATTACTTTAATGCTGCCTTGTTGTTTTTCTATAACTTTCTCATTTTTATATATTTGAACTTGAATTTTCAAAATTGGGGGAATTTTAACAACTTTAGATGATTAAGCCTTAAGAGTATGACAACAAACATGTTGACCAACTGCCTGTGCATACGAACAAACAATCTAGCCTTACCTAGATAGGATCATCCATTATATAACCAATCTTCAAGCAACAGATCATGCATTGATGCTCTTGGGTGCAACTCTAAGTTGCAACTCATAATGTCCAAACACGTAATTTGCTGGCAATCATTCATTGCCTGCTAGATTATCACCAAGTCATCATCAAATGGAAATTTTCCATTCTTTTATGATATATTTATTAAACTTCAATAGTAGAGGATGTGTTTCTAGATGTTTACTCTTACGACATCTTGGAAACCTATAAATGGGATTGGACTAGCTGCTTGTGTATTGTGAGATTATAATCTAGCTTCATCTAGATGTGATCATATCTAAACTATGAGATATAATCAAGGAGCAAATCAACCATCATTTCTCTTAGGTACGCCACTAACTCACAACCAGTATTGTCAATACATTCATGTCGCCAGTGATCTTGTATTTTACATTTGGCTACTTCTCAATATTTTTTGCAATCATCTCCGCTAAGAGCACTCTCAACATGTGGGACAAGCCATTATCAAATAACAAGATTCCCTTCACAATGCACTTCAATAATTACAACATAAAGGAAATTGTCTCTCTCAAATGGCCCATGAAATGATGCCACATGGTATTTCTAGAACTTACCAAGTGAGATGACAAAGTGTGTACACTGTACTATATCCAATGACCCAAGCAATGGCTACTATTCAAGAAATATAGTCCTCTCTAGTAAAAATAAAATTATTTATAGATACATGCATTTGAACTTTAGATAATTTTTGAGCATACCCCACACTACAAGGCCAAGTATGTGGGGATTCTCAAGTATAGATTTTTCTCCTTTAAGGAATAACTTATCCATAGTCATTTATTTGCACAAATATGGCATTGTTCAATCCCGAATGATGCCAGGCATAACTATACATGGTTTGTAATCACACTTCCTCTTTCCAAGTAGTAAATGTTTAAAAAGTTAAAGGTACTTGTGAGTTAGGAGGATCCCCCTTGATTGTGATTATTACCATCTAAGAGGAAATGTGAGGAAATAAAATGTCATTAGTGTAGATGACTACCCATTCTTACTTTATTATGCTGGATAAAATCTAGAATATGGAGGATAACCTCTCCTCCATGAAAGGCTAAATCCTTGGCCTAAAAGAAGCTACAATAGACCAAGAGACGGTTCTAGAAATGGGGGACTCCCTACACTTCAAGGGTGTAAAAATTCAAACATTGGAGACCAAGTTCAGAAGAATAGAGATGAGGAAGCAAATGAAATGTTCATGCAACTCTTGAAAGATGAGGTGATAGTGCTGAGGATTTGAGCTTGTCAATCTTTGCCAAGAAATCTTTAGAAAACTAAAACATATTGGGGAAGAGGAACCTGATCATGCGAATAAGGAAGAGCTAAAAAGTGAAAACTAAATTACCAGTTGCATATCCCTCCAAATTATCTTAGATTTTGAGCTTATCAGAAAAGCTCAGGTGTGAACTAGGCCTAGCCAAAATGCATACCGGTACCCTCCAAATAATTGAGCAATTCTAAGGTATGCATATAACATTTGTATTTTTAGAATGATGTGTTATTCTATCATCCAAAATGGATATTAGCCAAGCACCACTTTCAAGATTCCTTGCAAAGACAAAGCAACCCAAACACCATCTATGTATCCATGATGGCAACATCAAAAAGGATAAGAAATATTGATAGGAGCATGGAAACCTCTTATACTTTTCTTTGTTGTACCGAAGAGAATTAGAACAGAGAAATTCAGATTTTTAAGTGCATTATATCATAAATATTAAGTTTGGATCAAATATTTGGCATTCTGAAAAAAGGTGGTAGCACTACTTTTACTCTAACCACAGTTGTAGCCACTTGAAAACAAAAGATATACAACTAAATAGTACATTTTCACTCAATTGGCAGACATCCACGATTATGGAATCATTGCATGCAATATGGTTTTCCCAATATTCATTTGCTTCTTCCTCGTCTGGTCACCCATCTACATCCTTGGACTTAATGTATGGCTTGTGTTT
Organism: Sequoia sempervirens; assembly: GCA_007258455.2. NCBI lineage: Eukaryota > Viridiplantae > Streptophyta > Pinopsida > Cupressales > Cupressaceae > Sequoia > Sequoia sempervirens. The sequence continues at coordinate 23,729 of VDFB02354995.1, forward strand.
CACCTGATTTAAATCCTCATGAAGTCCATCCAATAAAAATGCTAGAAGCTCTTGGAAAATACATGTGCATTGCAAACAAATCCCTTTATAGTTAATTAGCTTATAAATCAAACCAAAAAAAAAGAAATTTCCTTAATTCAGAAACTGATTGATCTATATAGTCATTAAAGGTAAATTCCTAAATAAAAACACTTGTAGTATTTTTCTTCATAATAGAACCATAAGTGTACTAATCTTTGTTAATTTATTTTATAGCTTGCATGGATAAAACTAATAGGATATACTAACTTGTGAATCATGTTGATTATAACCACTGAAGTGAGGTACAAAACAAGCAAGTTTTCCCTTGAATGGACGAGGTGCAATTAGTGTCCTTTCGGGAGCCCATAGTTTTCGTAAGAGCTCCCCAAAAGCTAAAGCAAGTTCACCCTACATGAGTATGCAGAAAACAATTGATACCAACTAGGAGGGAAAAATATGTAGCAAAAATGCATTCCAAAACAAAACAATGAAACTATGCAATGCATATAATTTTCCACCTTCCTTTAATGAATAACTTAACATCGACAATTTTGGTCTATGGTTTGACAAGGAAAAACATCAATTCACTAAGATAAGATCAAATTGGTTTTAGATACTTACAACCATACCCAAAGGATTTTCCCAATTTATTTCTTGGCTATAATCTTCTCAAAAGTATCTCACTAGTTCGAGTGTATGAACTAGACACCGAATAGCATTGTTCATGAAACACGTGTTCCCTAGGTTTTGTAGTCCAGTTAAACCTGTCGAACCTTCTTTGACACTACTATTGATAATCCCATGCCCATTATACAATTCCCTTAATAGTGAGTTTAGAAGTTGACATTGTGATAATTTTGGACTACAACTTCTTGAAACACCCTTGCTTATAGATGGTCCACCTATAATAGATATGCCTGACCTAGAAGGTTCTATAGGAACAAAAGTAATTTCTTTTCTTGTTGGACCATTCTCATGTATAGAGCTTTGACATCCATAAATCCGAGATCCATTCCATTGTACCTCCAAAAGAATCTGACAATAGACATAACTTATCAGATAAACAATCTTAAATAAACCTTGAAAAGTTGTTCAAGGTTAAAGATAACTACATTGTGAATTGCAGGTTAAAGAATCTTGAAAAAATATAACCTCAAAGCAATGTGCCAGAAGCATAAGAAAACTAAGTAGACACAAGAATTGAGGGGATCATTATAACCTCCTAAGATGATACCAACATGAGCTCCCATACTAATGTCTCAATGTTTATGTTATGCCTTGCACATTTTATTAGGCTAAACCAAAATGATAGTTTAAGTTTTAACCACCAATGACCATGACCAATATTAAATAGTAGATACTAATTTTTTCATAGGATATCATAAATTATTATATTCATTTGGGATAAAGTATTTCTCTAGCACAAGAATCCTGCATTTAACAAAATTGTGTGATTTTGATTTTTTATGCTCGGGGAGTGATCCTAGCATGCAATATTAAGCCTAATATTACAAGAAGAAGAAAATTGTGATAAGACTAATGTGCAAATTGTGTGACTTAGCTGCAAAAGGTTTTGATACAATTAAGATTGGTTCATTTTTTATGTTTGGAGGTGGCCCATATAAGGAATTGGGTTGTTTTGTACTAGTTGTACTCAATCAGAATTTTATCATTCTTCTTGATTCCATAATTTGGTTTGCAAATTTTTCAGGAAATTTTGTTTTGATAATTTCTAGATTTTGGTTTGGTTTATTTCATTGGTATCAAAGCTATGATTATATAGGACTGTGCTGCTATAACCACATACCCAGAATAAATTCACAACAAGGAAGATATGATAAAGGCCTTGAAACAGGTCACCAAAAGCAATTTCCAGCTTCTCGATCAGAATATGGACAATATGAGCAGGTTTCTGAGACAGATGACACAAACAATGCAACAACCATTTTTCAACAGAAGCAAGAAATTCCATTCCCATCACTCTTCACATAAGGTTGAAATGTTGTATATGTTGGCAACACAAGGGAATACAACTGAGAGGGGGGGGTGAATTAGTTGTCACATAAATTCAAACTTATCAAACTTATTAATGTTATTTTCAAATCTGATCAATAACCATGAAAGCATAAATCAACAACATATAAGAAACACACATAACACCAAGATTTTTTTACGTGGAAACCCTGTTAGGGGAAAAACCATGGTGGAGGTCATTCCACAAGATTATACCCTGTTAAAAGTATAAGGCAATGTGAATGGGGAATGCACATGCATTCAGGTGCACTGCCTAGAGCTCACTTCTCAAATACAAAAAGGCTTACTGCCCAAAAGAAGACACACTATCTTACAGAAATATGGATTACATCTAGAAGATTTGAATTGAGAAAAATAGCATCTGATAATGCTTGATTATAGTTTCGGTTAAGCACATGAAAACTTCTTCACACTCTACTCACTCTTCTTCACAATTTGCTTATGCCTTCGAATGATTAGGACATTATTCGCACATCTCATACATGAGCACAACTTCAAATGGAATAAACAATCACTTATATATATCTGCAAGAAGATATTAGATCGCTACATGTCGGCCTCAACAAAATAATAAAACATATGCAAATTGTTGGCCCAAAACAATAAATAATTTTCAATGTGAATCAACCAAGGTCAGCCACAACATAGTGAAGAGCCAAAATAAAATATCCAAAAACAAACCACCTTCAAAAAATTATTCCTCGAAGATCCACAACACACTACAACACCTTGTTGGCCACAAACATGAAAAACATCAACACAAGAGAAAATCTCCAATCGTGAGCACAACAATCAATGTGGATGTGCAACACAGATAGAGAACGATATAGAAATATCCACAAACATCATGAATCACCAGAGAAGCATCTGCAACAACTGAAGTTACTAGAATCACATCATCTTCATTCAAGAAAACTAACTGAAGCAACAAAATGACTGTCAAAACACAACTGCTCATAACTCGATCAAATCTTCACGCGGATCTCTAATACTTAACATGGATAAAATAGATATACTCGACAAGAAACCCTTTAATCCACAACCTCTAATCATCAATGTACTGAGCTTGCCAATAGACTGAACTTCACTTCACCACTAACAACTTGCAACTTATTTATTACAATTTTCTCAATATCCTCGACATATACAACTTCTAAGAGATTAATGCCAATAGTGTTGACATCAATGACAACCACATATCAGCAACACAACCACAACATCCAAGAATCTCCCCCTTTGGCATTGATGGCAACACATGATGTGAAAAATACCATCAACGCAACTATCTTTAGCACTTACTCCCCCTTAGGTTTTGACTCTTTTCTCCTCAATTCTTTCACACTACTCTTCTCCCCACATGACTCATACTTTTTCACATGACTCTTCTCCCCCTTCACTAACTCATTTGACTGCAAAATACGACGAAACTTTCCGATGAAAGATGTACAATTAGATGAATCATCGGGTACATGTGTACTTTTGAAAAATAAAATAAAATTTGTCCACGATGTTCGTTGAAATTTTGACGAACTGTGATTTTTGTCAAAATTTCGACAAAAAATCAATGTTCGTTGAAATTTCGATGAACATCGGGCACAAATATTGATCCTGATTAGGGAACATGAAAGTCATGGGACATTCAAAATATTTAAAGTGATGGGACATTTGGACACATTATCTTCATTTATAATTTCACATTGCTATTAAGAAGGCAACAAGGTGGTATACTTCCTATTTAACCAACACGTTTATGAAAATGGTAAATTAATTATTAGTGATGACATTAGGAGTTGGACCCACCTTAGCAAGATTTGGGATGGGATAAATGGTTGATTTTGGGTAGAAATTCATCATTGTACTTTATGCAACCCTCCCTTAAATTGCTTCTCAATCAATACAAAAGACTTATTATACACTTGGAGTCTCAAGAGAGATAAACATATATGTCAACAACCCATCCATTCAAAGCAAACAACTTAATCATCTATTAGTTTTGAAGTACCTTTAGTAATAATAATAATATAGCCATATATTTTGTTTGGTGGGGAGCTAAAGTAGATGGATTTCACAGGTGAAATAAAGGAAACTAGACTACATAAGTTTTTTTTTAGGGTGTTGATACGATGGAGGAAACACTAGAGATACTGGGAAATACTTCATTGAAGGGGCTACTAATCATTGAGTCAATACATAAATCTCTTCAATGTTTGTCTCAAATATCTTCACTATCACTTGTGATAAAGAACTAATAAAGGCATTGGGACCTATTACATCTGGGAGAAGCTCTGACATCGTATGGAAGAGGTGGTGGAGAAAGTGATCCTAGTCAGGATGGAGTCTCTCCCTTTCATGGGCCTCAAATTTATGGGTTGGCTTCAATAGACATCATGAGAGGAATTAAGGCTAGATTCATGGAATTGGTGATAGAATTGGTCAATATTTAGGAATTTTTAAAGGTCAAGGGAGGTCATGCAAACGTTTAATGGGAGTGTTAGCTCTTGGCAAACAAGTCAAGTGCTCCCCTCATTAGGAAAGGTTCAATATCATGAAGGTAACATCTATCAAGTTTTTGCAACGTAGAGTAGGGCTAGTCAATTAGGAGAACACGACCTTAGTTGTGGATAGCCTATGGTCTTAGTGTCACCTTAGAAATTGGTAATGGGGCTCATTTTAGTTGTTGGTAATTTTATCTTTAATAAACATTTTTGAAATATGAAAACCTATTATTTGTTTAAGGATATTGTTAGTTGTCTCTTGTTAGTAACTACAACTATTTTGTTTGTAGTTGGGTTGACAGCATGGGTTGGAATACTATCAATTTTTTATATGAAATATCAAACATGTAATGCTTGGGTTGGCATATTGTTTGTTTGGCATGTTGTGTGATATATGAAATATGTAATTCTTTAGATCGCCCTTTGTAATGGCTAAACTTATTATATAATTTTTGTCAAATTATAAATATAAAGGAAGAAAGCCCTTACACCTCATTTTAATTACCCAAAAAAATAAAATAAAATTGTGTGGAGTAAACCATTTAATTTGGTTAATTAATTATGACAATTAGTCATTCCTACAATCAAAACACGAAAAATATCATTGCATACATTTAGCTAAAGTAGAATTATTTTTTATATGCTTGAAAATGTTAAATATAACAAAAAAAATTGCATTTGATCAACAAAGTCAAGATATAATTGAATTGAATAATAAAAATATCGAAACAACCCACAAAGTGACCAACACAAACATTTAAACCTTAACAACCATTAAAGTGTATCAACACTTCTACCTTGATTTTAAGGACCACATTTGGCCATATTTATCATGTGGCTTGGATCAAGGTTGGATTTGTTGATAAATCTCAAGAGAATTATGAGAGGCTCTACCAACCCATCCAATCATTATTCTTGAACAAGTTGCACTTTTTGAAAATATTTAGTAGGAAAATATTTTTTTGGTATCTCTAGAACAAACAATTCTTATTAAAATCTTCAAATGAGATTTTTGTCGCTTTTTCGACGAATGTATACCAACATATACTATTGTAGTTTTACCAACATATATATTATAGTTTTACCAACATATACTATTGTATGCTTGCATGGATTCTTAGTTAATATATATATTTTTATTATTGATCTTTTTGATATTTTCTATAAGTTATTATTAGATGATACACATTGGATTCCTTTTAATTTTTTATATTTGAAGATATATAACTAATTACAAGGATAATATAAAGAAGATATATCTATATATGTATCATTTATGAGTTTCTAAAATATTTTACTTCCCTGTCAACCACTTTCTTTACTTCAATTGAGAAACATAATACCTCTATAATCTTGCATTTATCAAGTGTCAATAAAATAAAATTCAAGTACTTACCTATCAATTTTCTCTTGATCGATCTAGTAATAATATACTAGCCAACTAATAATCATCCAATGATATCATCTTGCATTGATTTGTGTTACTTGACCATCACATAATTGAACCAAGTACCACTTTAGAAATACCACATACATAGTCTTCTCTTTCTACAAACCCCCCATTGTATTCATAAGGGTTTTATTGTAGGTCCCATCAAATACTATGCCATAATCATGTAACAAGTAGATAAGTCATCTTTACTAAGGTCAAACAAGGTTGTTTTATCACAAAATACAATAGTTTTTAGTTTTAAGTGTTAGATTTTTGTTTTGATTATAAGGTTTATCTTGTAGGTTTAAGGTATGAATTTAAGGTTCTTACAATGACTTTTCAACCAATGGTATTATTTTATCCTATCTCTACCATTCTAGTTCTAAAATAAAACATACAAATCAAACTTAACTAGCAATCACACCTTAGTGTGCAATGGGTACGCCGAAAAAGTGTGGAATTTCAATTAGGATAAATTTTGGTCTATTTTTTGCATACATTTATGCAGTACATGAGGTCAATTGGTAGGACATTTAGCAAATGATGTTGTTTTTGCAACAAAGGTCTCAATGGAGAAATCATAGCTTCAAATAAACTATGCATCCACTTACAGGGATCCAAACATGATTGAAATAAAACCTCTGAATTAGGAAGATGGTCAAGCTCCATTACCAACAAGCTCATGTTATGCTTGCAATAAGGAGAGAGGGAGAGAGAGATGGAGAGGTAGCGATAGAAAGAGGGAGAGATAAAGTGGGGAAGAGTGAGAGATAGAGGGGTAAGGAGATAGAGATAGAGAGGAAGATAAAGATAGAGATGGAGATGTAGAAGGAGAGGGATATGGAGAGGAGGAGAGGAGAGGATAGGGAGAGAGATAAAGAGAGAGAGGAGAGAGGGATAGATAGAGATGGAAGAGATAAATATATATAAAGAGGGATAGAGATCAGGGAGATAGATAGATGGATAGAGAGATGGAGACATGTATAAAGATAAAGGGGGAGAGAGGAAAATAGAGGTGGAGATGAAGATAGAGTGAGAGAGGAAGAGGGAGACAAAATATAGATAGAGAGATATAGGTAGAGGGAGAGATAGTGAGGACAAACCGGCGGTAGTGTAATGGTAAAATCCTCTAAAATATCAGGTAAAAGCCTATATATACTATTATTTAATAATAAATATAATTATATTATATATAATTTAATCTAATATTACTATTGTATTAAATATATATTATATTAATTATACTTTGTATTAAATAAAAATATACTTATTATTATTATAATATAATATAATATTATTATTATATATATTATATAATATTATATAATAATACATTATAATATTTATATTATTTTATTACAATATTATATATAATATATAATGTTTATAAAACTATTAAAATATAAAAATATTCATTATTAGGACCTTTGCCATAATTTTCATTTTAATAAACATTATCTTAAACCCTCGCCGAAACCGGACGAGTTTGAAGGGAAACGCCAAAAACAACCAAAAAAGGCGGATCATTTAAACATATTGAATTAAAACTTTGCATCCATTTCAAAATTTCATTTTGGCTCCAATGATGGTATGTCAGAATGCTTTGGCAGTGACATTGGTGTCAAACAAGGCTGCCCGCTCTCCCCAATGCTATTTGGGCTTTACATTGATAAGCTGGAAGAATGGATTGACAAGGTTGGTGGGGAAGGCATCCTTTTGGCCAACTTTGTAATAAAATTACTGTTATATGCCGATGACCTCATATTAATTGCTAAAATTGCACATGATTTGAGAAAACATTTGAAGGCCCTTGAAACGTTTTGTCAAGAGGTCGGGATGCAAGTGAACACTTCAAAAACCAAAATAATGATCTTCTCACTGCGAAGAAAAAAACAGCAGATTGAATTTCTCTTTGAAGGCAAGCCACTAGAAATAGTGGACGAGTATAAGTACCTTGGGCTTGATTTTCACAACAAGCTTAGTTGGGAAACATGTAGAGCAAAAAGAATTCAAGGAGGCTGGAAAGCGTTGTACTCTTTGCAAAATAGATGTAGAAATGCCGAATTATGGGATTGGAAAACTAAAAGAACGCTTTTTGGTCTTCTTGTTACTCCGGTAATTCTCTATGGGTGTGAAATCTGGGGCAGCAGCATGTCAGATCAGAAATGGAGACAAGTGGAAAGGATACAAAAACATCTAATTATATGCAGCCTCAAGCTTAAGACTGCAGTGCCTTATGAAATTTTATTGGCTGAGACCGGTACTTTTCCTCTGGAGGCCTCAGCGATGACCCGGTTATTAAACTACTTAAAGAAGGTCCAGAATATGGAGGATCATAGATGGCCTAAGCTAATTATGAAAGAGGAGCTAACTAGAAGAAAGAACACATGGATGAAACTTAATATCAAGTGGATGAAGAAATGGGATATTGTGATGCATGAGTGTCCAAACACAAATGGAGAAATAAAAAATTATGTGAGAGAAAAATTTAAATATGGTATATGGACGAAAAAAACAGGGCGTAAAAAGGATTATTATATCAAAGAATTCAATCCCACAAGGGACCATGAAGAAAAGGCTTATATAGGAGCGAATATCAAATGGAAAGCAAAAATGTTGATAGCCCAATTGCGGACTAGTTCACACCATCTTAGGTGTGAAACGGGTAGGTGGGAGGTTCCTAAAGAAGAGTGGGAAAATAGAATATGCCGCTTTTGTAACGAAGGTATGGTGGAGACAGAATGGCACTTTATCATAGAATGCTCAGCTTATAAAGACATCCGGGCCAGCTATGGGGATGCGGTGCAGGTTGACAATTTAAATACCTTGTTTGAAGATTCAAGACTCGACAAAATTGCAAACTTCATCATCAAAATTCACTCTCGAAGGGCTGATCTCGAACGGCACCTCCATTGTGTCTAGGGCTGTGCTGTGTGTTGTTCCGGTGCTGATCTTGGGTCCCATAGGCTTCTTTGGCCTCGTGAACGTCATTAAAATATTTCATTTCATTTCATCACTCCTCATCTAAAATGCCCACCTCCATTTCACTTTTGCAATCTCCTCTGTGGATTCATTGCGGGTTATGTTTAGTATCTATCTGCTTTGAAGGAGAAGGAAACTATCGATTGGACAACCGGAGAATCTGAAACCGGTCATATTGGCGAAGGCTAGGTAAGCATCATCCATTGCTTCTACTCCTGATGAACCAGGTGGGGATGAGATGTGCTCCTGCGACGGATTCGGTTCCACCGCAACAAGCTATCGAACGGGGAAGACAAGGGATGCAATTAAAATTTTAAATTGCTACATACTTCCTGTTAGAGATGAAATTCTGAGGGCCCTTCTCAATGCAGATTTAATTGGCTTCCATACCTTCGATTATGCTCGACATTTTCTTTCCTGCTGCAGTAGGATGCTTGTCATAGATTACCAGTCTAAGAGAGGTTACATTGGAATTGATTACTATGGCCGCACTATTGGCATCAAGATTCTACCAATTGGTATTCATATGGCTCAGCTTGAATGTGTTCTAAATCTATCTGACACTGCTCTGAGAGTGGCGCAGCTGAGAGAAGAGTTCAAGGAAGAAAATACTGTTAGGTTTGGATTACATGGACATATTCAAAGGTATCAGTTTGAAGCTCTTGGCAATGGAACAACTGCTCAAGCAACATTTTGAGTGGAGGGGAAAGTTGATTTTAGTGCAGATTGCCAATCCTGCAAGGGGTAGAGGCAAGGATGTCTAGGAAATACAGAATGAGACTCACTCAACAACTAAGAGAATCAATGAAACCTTCGGGTTTCTAGGCTACAAACCTGTTGTACTCCTAGACAAAGTTGTTACGTTGTATGAGAGGTATGCCTTCTATGTGGTCATTGAATGTTGTGTTGTCAATGTTGTAAGAGATGGAATGAATCTCACTTCGTATGAATATGTTTGCTGCAGGAAAGGTTTCCCCAAATTAGACGAAACCTTAGGACTAAGTTCTGGTACTCCAAAGAAGAGCATGCTTGTCATGTCTGAATTTATAGGGTGCTCCCCTTCTCTCAGTGGGGCTATCATAGTCAATCCATGGAATATCGAAGCAGTTGTTGATGCCATCAATGCAGCTCTCACCATGCCTGTAGCTGAGCAGTAGTTGCGCCATAAAAAAGCATTACAGGTGTGTGATTACACATGATGTGAATTATTGGGCTCGTAGTTTTGAGCAAGATCTGCAAAGAGCATGTGCGGATCACTATAAGAGAAGGTGTTGGGGTATTGGATTTGGATTGGGGTTCAGGGTTGTGTCTCTTGGTCCAAACTTCAAAAAGCTTTCTATTGAGTATATAGTCTCTGCATACAAGATGGGCAACAATAGGGCAATTTTGTTGGATTATGATGGTACTATGATGCCTCAGACTTCTATCAATAAAACCCCCAGTGCAGATGTCATATCTGTTAAAAATAGCTTGTGTAATGATTCTAAGAATATAGTCTTTATTGTTAGTGGAAGAGGTCGGCAACCTTTGAGCGAATGGTTTTCTCCAAATCAAATGTTAGGGATTGCAGCAGAGCATGGCTACTTCATTAGGTTATCTCTCAACACTTAGAAAACTTTTATATTCGTTCAATATTTTGCATTGTATTTGCCTATTGTTTGGAATTTTTTTTTGGGCTCTAATGCATTTTCAGTGCTAGAATTGGAGACAAATGCGATGACTTTAAATTTTAATTGCTACATATGGATTAAGATTGTGCTCTTCTGCGTGGCAGTTTTATTTGTCAAGACGTGTTTGGAGGAGCAAAGGTCTGTATGATCAGTTTCATGTTGGCCCTTCTAAGTCTTCTGCTCCTTTTGTATTTGGAGACTGGGGGAATGATAACTATATCAATACAAGAGTTGTTGCTCATGAAAATGTTGCTTCGTGTTGGACAAGGTTTTTTGGCAAACCTACTGGTTGCTTCTCTAATGGCCAAACCATTTTTGATTTCTTAGGTAAACATTGTTTTCTCTGGAACAGAGGAATTCCTTTTCTCCAGAGGTTATGGGAATGGGTGCTTTTTGGTAGGAATTATGTATTGCACACATTAGCCAATTGTTTTTTTTTGGTTATGCAGGTGAAGCCCAAAAGTTAATCAGACTGCACATTGTTTACGATTTGGATTTTTTTGGGTATCTCAAAAAATATAGAAATTATGTTTTATTGGTTGGTTATTTGAAGTTATATGTAGGTAATATTTCTAAATTTGATTAAGTGTATTTTTCATTTTTTTTTCTAGTTATTTCATTTTGAACATGGATCATAGAGTATGAAAGAAAATAGAATATCATCACGAAAAATTTATATAGTCTAATTCAAAAATATTGTCAAGTTTTTATTATGAACTATTAAAATTTGATATCCCAAATAACAAACGATTTGAAGGCTATTTAAATTTTAGAGTTTATGGGTAATAGACAATTACACTAATAATTTGGTTTTGAATTTGGAATGATAGCCAACAGGATGGGTCTGCATTATGTTGCTCCATTGTTTCAACCTGGAGTGTAATTGGACATAACTAAGGGCACAAATTTTGTCTCTGCTACAAGTGGACATAACTAAGGGTGTGGGGATTATACAAGTGTATAGAAGGCTGTAGATCCAGTTCTAGAACAGAGTCCCAATAGGACCATAATTGTCTTCAATCCAGGTGTCCAAAAGGACTTGATATGGTCCTCAATGTCTACATGCATATGAGGCAAATAAAAATGTTGATGTAGCTCCATTGTTTGTATCTTAGTAATCCATAAATGTGCAATTTTTTTACCATAGTACACCATTGCGATGAGTCTTTGTTCAGGTGTGTTCTCTAGAACACAAAGATGTCTAAGCTTGAAAAGAATATTTCCAACCAAATGGAACTCACTCACCTATTTACTTTGGGAAAACATGGTGTAGGTCTATTTAAAGTCTCAAGCTAGTGTGCAAAGGTCCTAGTTAGAGAAGTTTTGATTGTGCAAGTCTAGCACTATGACGAGTGTGTGATTTGATAATTGGCTAAAGAAATCCACTACCTTATTGTATTTCAATGCGTGGCAGTCTATGAATTGGCCGCCAAGTATCATCATCCACTCATGTTCATTGTGGAAATTCGTTCTTTTCGATACAGCCATTACAGTGGGTGCCAGACCCAGGCACATAAGATTATGTGATTAAACACAATTATGCTATATAATTCAATTAAGCAACATTGGAAAAGGAAAGAATGCCTACATTTGAACGAATATTTTTTTTTTTAAATTGCATTGTTTTGTCAAAATTTTGACAAAAGTAACTGACGAACCACCAAAAATGTCTGACAAATTTGCTATACTTGTGACAAAATTTTCATCGTAATGACTTTCCAATATCGTTGAAATTGTGACAAACTTCTAGTGTTGTTTCGATGCTTTGGAAGAGGCATGCCAATTGTGTTGTGGTTATTTTTTGTCGAAATATTGATGAAGTTTTTGTCGATATTCCAACAAACACTAGTTCCATTTTCTATGGCAATGACCAACGATGTTGGGTCGGTATTTTGATGTTTAAAATTTTGTCAAAAAAGCGACAAAAAGATAGCGATGAAATTTATATGAGTGTTTCGTCAGTATTTCGACAATAGTTTGTTGGTATTTCGACATTCGTCAGAATTTGGAGTCAAATACAGTAGTGTAAAAACCTAGTAGAAGGGCTTGATGATTGCAATTTTGATTTTGATATGTGTGAACATTGTATATATGGAAATCAACACTATGTTTCACTTTATTCGAGTCCTCATAAATCTTTTGGTTTGATGGATTATATTCATTCTGATTTCTGACTCTAAAAAAAGGACGCTTTGCTTGACATGGGATTAATTCATGATAAAATGGACTTAATGAGGCCTTGATTTAGGCATTGTGAGGCATTTTATGCATCCACATTAGGTTTTGGACCCTTGTAAATTGAATAACATGCTTTTATCGGTGTCTTGTAAAGGTATTGTAAAGTGTTGTAAAGATACTTTCACACTTTTCTTGACTTAATGAACCCATTTCTTCCTAATTCAACATTATAAAATGTGTTTAATAACATTATCACATAAATTTAAAAGGTTTCTAAACTAAACTTAATGTTAAATTAGTGTTGTAATGTGTCTTGCACATTCACATTGATTCTTGTGCTCTCCTAGGCTGTGTGGACCTCATTTTAGTGTTGTAAAGTGTATTAAATCACACTTTCAGATTGTTTTATGTGTCCCAAGCCTTATTTGACATTTACATCATCACTAATAGGCCCTCTTAACCCATATTGTGCATCCTAAGGCTGAAATTGATCAAATACCCGACAAGGTTGTATTTTAGACCTTATTTCCTTATCTCTTGGCATCTGAGCTATCAAATTGGCCCCTGTGGGATCCATTCACCATGCATGGAAAATCAGTCCCATTCAGGTGGGATCCATTCACCATGTGTTGCAAATGAGTCCCATTTGGC